>JAHZND010000900.1:0-23584 GCA_027744115.1 Acrocyrtus sp. NNG-2020
TTACAACACAGTCCTCCTGCCTGGTCCTGGCATTCGGTGAAGACTGCATCCGAGCTTGTCTGACATGAATACGAGTATCGCTTTTTATTTCTGTGCAACATCATCTGCAAATTACGGACGTGCATCACGTATGAGGGAATTTTTTTAGTGCTTGTTTATTATTATTATTGCGATGCGATAGCGAAAAACACAACGCTGCACACTTCCCTTTTTTTCTCGTTGCGCTTGCAACGAGGTTTCGAGGTTGTTGATTCCAATGATTAAACCTGACTTGGGATGCGAGTGAATCGGGATGAAGATATATGTGATACGGTGATGATGATACTCCTTTCAGTGTTTTCACTCGTTTCATGAAAACTGAGTTGTTCTCCGTAAACCTGCAAAAAGCACATTACGTCTATGTAGATAGGTATATGACGCAATGTTTTCGTGGCTCATGATTTTTGCCTTTTTGCCTTCCTCATCAGGAAAGAGTTGGTGGCCACGGCTGCTAGTCACCATTCTTTTTTAGCAGCACCAGCATCTTTTCATATTTGTTACTCGGAAGAAAGAGGTATGTTCTGCATGTAAACGAGTGTCGTTTTTTCATATTAGGCTTTTGCTGCTGCCAGGAAGAAAGTTAATGACACTATGTGAAATCCCAAATGGGTGCTGTTTGAGGAGAAGAATAATGTTCTGTCGATTTAAAGTTGTGGTGGTGCGGCTCAATGCTTGTAAAATTATTGCTGATGGTGGGGATTGGGAATTGACGAAGTTTTTTAGGCAACATGTTTTGAGCCTTTGTAAAGACACTAAAATCTGTTGAGACCTGTTGAAGAAATTGAAAGCTCAGTCATGCAAAAGTAGTAAATCTCCGTGTGCATAATATGCTGCTGTGCTAAAAGTGAGGGCACAATAAAAATTCTCCATGTAAAAATGGTACTAGTGTGTGGTTGGCTGGTCACATACAAAAACCAGTTGTCCTGAGAAAAAACCACGCGAATGTGTCTCTCAGTTTGCTTGTAAGAGTGTCCAAGTAGAATAAATCTAAAACACGTCAGTATACTTTTATGGGCTTTCGTAACAATATAATGATAAAACAATAGACTCTTCTAAAGTGGCATTGCACGATGCAAAATTATTAAACTCGAAGAAAGATGTTGCATGTAGCATTACAAAATGGTTTATTTTTAGGTGGCATTCATCAACAGAGAAGTACTTTGGTTAATAATGACATGGTGTTTAAGATGAATATAAAGAAAGCGCTGTAGAACTGTAAACAACTGCTAGTATTTGTAATACACTTGACTTTGACATATAATTTTAAGTTTTAATTTTTCGTGATTAACTTTGGTCAACACTTGTTGCTCTTGAACTAACTCGTGAATTACACTAGCTATACAATAACACTTTTTGCAATTGTAAGGATTCAATTTAGACATTATTTAAGTGAACAAATAATCATTATTACTACTGTAATTACCTATGCATGCACCCTTTACACAAGGCAAAATGCAATTTTCAGACAACGTTAGTTTTGACACCATCATAAAAAGGGCTACAGGGTAAGTGGAATGTCTCTGGATTAATCGCAAAAGTTTGACTATAGGCCAGAGACAGCTATAAAAATGTGGATTTACATAAAATGCTACAAATTTTTAACAACTTGCATACTAGATTATGTACAAACCTTAAAACATCACAGCTTTTCTCGTAGTTGATATTATTCACTGATGAATACACTTCATGATTTCAACATTTCAAGTTAGAGATGCTTTGCTTTCATATAGTTACTAGTTACATACCTACCTACCTACACTTAAATCAAACCTAACATAACATCTGAACGGCAACGGTACTAAATAACGAGGTATTGCTTTCACATTTAATACAGTTATTTGTGCATAAAATAGCCTAGAGTTGATTTTGTAACGTGTTTATTGCAACTAAAATACACAATTATTTATGACGAACATTGCCAACTTTTGTTTATGTCTTTGTCTAAAATACTTTCTCTCGGAGAATCTTAGAGGATATAAAATCAGTTAATTGTTAATGAAGTAACCTGTATTTAAAAAGTTTCAGGAGTAATTGTACGACGAATACATTTCGTTGTAAAAAACAAAGTAAAAGCATATGGTTTCGACTTATTTTCATAGGATAAAATTGCGAGAAGAGTAAATTGGCAAATGTAGAAAAGGAAAGTTAGCTATTTAAAAGTATCACAGATTGGTTTGTATAGATGTAGTGTTCCAGATTATGGGATATCGGGATGTGTTCAGACAATTAGGTGCCACTACACAAATCTCAGTTTCAGAAATACGGGGATTCCTGCAGCAAGCTTTCTAAAAATCTATTTAAACTTTTTTTTACATATATAAATAAAGGCACTACAGTAAAAATTAGATTTAATAGCCGCTGAATTTGCTTTCTGAATCGGATAAATTATATACATATTATACAAGGACTACTCGTTTCTTCCAAATCGGAAGAACTTAAACACAAATACCGCTTACGTTACCCTACTACTTGATTATAAAAAGTTTTTTTATACAAAAATATTTCCAACATAGGTATTTCCGTAAAACATTGTACGCTGGTTTACATTCAGAAATACGGGGATTCCTGCAGCAAGCTTCCTAAAAATCTATTTAAACTTTTTTTTACATATATAAATAAAGGCACTACAGTAAAAATTGGATTTAATAGCCGCTGAATTTGCTTTCTGAATCGGATAAATTATATACATATTATACAAAGACTACTCGTTTCTTCCAAGTCGGAAGAACTTAAACGCAAATACCGCTTACGTTACCCTACTTGATTATAAAAAGTTTTTTTATACAAAAATATTTCCAACATAGGTATTTCCGTAAAACATTGTACGCTGGTTTACACAAAAACATGTTTCCTTTGTTTGGTTGGATTCCGTTGGATTTGGTTTGTGCACTTTAACTGGATACATTAGGTACGTGTAAATATTTTGTGACAAGTTGATTGCTTAAATGATTATTTAAATGCGCATACCTATATTGCAAGTACAAGGGTATAAAATACGCTTCGTAGGAAATCTCGGTATTCTTAACAGACGTAGATAATTGCTTTGATAATATTTAGCTTATTAATTACACTTGATTAAAACATTTTCTTTAAGGAAAACACTTATCTACAAATTACTTTATTACCATGTACTAAAAAGTACAGTTCCCAGTGGAATGGTAAAAATTTGAGAAGATAGGTGAAACTCATTACAACTTAAAGTAAACATTTTTTTAGTTTTCACCCTATTAGAACCTCCACAACTATTATCTAAAACATCAAAAAATTAAAAATCTCGAATATTTGAACATGCTTATCTCGTTGAAATGGCACCAGAAAATTTAGGAGAGTATCATATTGGAGAGGGAACAAACGAATAGTGTAAATGCGTATGCACTAAGTTTTAGTATTGCAGATCCAAGGATTTACACGGAGGATTCTGTTGCCTCCCTTTGAGCTGCCCTTTCAGGAGATGTACTTTCAGATGGTAGTCTAGCTGCAAATTCTACATCTCGCTTTAGATTTTCAATTCCTTTTAGGATTCTTTTAACATGTCCAACTTTTGTTACGCCCAACTCCCGAAGATCTCGTCGCTGAAGAGAAAGTAGCTCAGCTCCACGGATATCATGTCGCAGAAAACTAACTTTGTATTCGCCGAGTAGTAAATGTTCTAGCCATTCCCCGACTTCAATTGAAGACCATTTATCCACAGACTTTGCATCTAATGTTTAAATAAAAAGTTACAATCATATAAATGATACCCCAGGGCTGCCAGGGCAGATATTCTATGCTCTGTTTAGCATATATTGCTCGATTCCTTGCTTACCAGAAGATCCACATTCTTCACTAAATCCATCAGAAAACAACTCACCCCCGGAAGCATCCGTTTCATCACCCTTTTTCTCCCTCCGGAATTTCAGTCTGAAGATCCCTTTGGAATGACGTTTCCTGTCCAGCTACATTCACATTACACAAACCCTTGAAATTATTACAGATAAAACGAACATGAACACATACACACACAGGACACATAGTGCAGATAAGAAAGCTGTGAGCCGTTGCGGAAGCTTTTATTTTGGAGATTTCTGCTGAAGCTTAAGTAGGTTCACCATCACTGGTTGACCTTTAAAAGTGCTTAAAATTGCAAATGAGCACGACAACAGTGACGATTATGTTTACCTCTTCCTGCTCTGTCGTAGTAGGAGATAACAACGAATGTTTTTGTTTCTCTTCCCAAGCCTTTAGGGAAGTCTCTAATGCCTTTTCATAAGGAAATATCACATTACTTTATAATCATGGCATGAATTCATATACCTAAGAATGTAAGATAATTTTTGCAATAAATTTGTCCCAAGAGTTAAACCTTTGATGGACGAGTCAGCATTTGCATGCGGTTTCGATGGACAATTCGAATCACTCCAGGGGGTTGTAACCACGCCTCTCCGTCAACCTTAATATTTTAATTGCAAAACATTTTGAAGTGCTCTAATTTGTTACAAGTTATTTCTAACAAGTAAACTTATGGAAATCGTATTAATTTTACTTGAATTGGAATAGGTTCATTGTCCAAAATAGTAACTTTCACTTGCGAGCATTGTGCTATTCGATGATGCTGTAAATTGATAAGTCTTGATGCAGCCATCTGCATAGTGTCAAAAACAGCAACAACTTCCAAGATTTTGTCGTCAAATGATGGCGCTAAAAAGTAGTCATCTTCCTTAGTTCCACCCCAGAAATTTGTTCCTCCCATAAAACTGTAAAATATGCAAAAATTGGGGAAATCAGGAATTGGTTTCTTCAAGACTCGCCTAGTACAGGGAGTTGGGATCATTACATAAACTACATAAAATATTCAACACAGAACTACCACCAGGCAAAACAACTGTACTGAGAGTACTTTGCTCACTACTCCCCCAGAAGCGACAGCAGGCCAGGCTGGATGGCTTACCAGTGGATTAACTATTGGCAACGTTTTTCTCTTCACATGCTGGTGAGAGCTCGATTTATTCGGGGAGGAGTGAGCAGAGGACGAGAAAGGGGAATTAGCTGCAGAAGAGTAGGAAAATCCATCAGATGTGTCCCCTTTACCGGATTTTGGGCTTGTTGGAATTTCAACCTCCAGAGGCTTTAAAAGGGATCCCATTGAAATTCGCCGAGACCCTCGAGGATTCGTATGTCCTCCTCCTCTCTGAAAAGCTTGCGAACCAGGAACTAGCAACAGTCCACCTGCGCCTTCTCCCGTATTAGCTGCCGCATTTGGGGAGGCTGAGCCGGATAGGTCGTTATTACCTCCGTAGCTACTATCTTGCCCAATGGATGCATCATTATCAGCCTCAATCACGCTATCATCCGAGTCCTTTGGAGTCCTGACAGATGAGGATGGGGATTCCACTTCAATTTTCGGAAAGCCAGCTTTCAAATCACCTTCCCCTTCCAGCATAACTTCATCTGTGCTGACCTCCGTCTTTTCTGTTTCAGCTTCCAGAGATGGCCCGGGGTCATTACTGTTCTCGCTTTTGTCGATTAATGGAATGTCTATTTTATCTATGTCGGCCACCTCATCCTCTAAATCTTCGGCGGAAATAGTGCTCGCATTTGTAGATGCATTGGAGAGCTTTCTCACTTGATCTCCAAATATACCAGGCACAGGTAAAGTCACGTTGGGATCAATCGGGCTAATGTTATCACTAGTGGTGGCACATAGGTTTGAGTGAACTTCTGTTTGACCGAATCCACCAGCAGAGGACGAGGCGATGGGTCCTACTCTAATACTTGCATTTGTACGATAGCCTAACCTTTCCACTTGAGCTGCTTTATCACTTCTTGTTGACGCCGTCTCAGTATCCGGGGACAGAGCGTTGTCTTTTGTCATTGAAAGTTGCTGCTGCACGGTTAAGGACATTGGACGAACTACTACTATTTTATGGTTTGGAGATGAATTTTGTTCATCCAATGTTTTCTCTGCGTGTTCAATTATTTGCCGGACTGCTTTCTTCAAACTGTTTGCTCTCGACATGAGAGTTTCGCGTTGTCTGTGTCTGTTCAACTTCCTACTTCTTGTCTTAATGTTTGCAGTATTTTCGACAGGTTGCGGTTGCGCTTCCTCGTTTGGCTTTTCATCGGTTGTTTCCACACTCTCAGGTTCTACAGGTGCCTCCTTAATCATTAACGGTAACGCATTATGGATTATATATTTATGAGACTAGACGATATTCTCAGGTTTACTACATACTTCATTACACTAACTTTTACTGCATAATTAATCATAAATCTAAAGTGTAGAATAAACAATTTTCGTGAATGAAAATGCAATTAAGCAAAACACTCACGACTCACGATATGATAAGACTACATGATAAATGGTAAAAACAAACCTCATCCTCTTCTTCACGAGGCTGAATAGTCTGTTCAGTCTCGGTGCTTTCACCCATCCCATCCGCTTCCTCCTGGAGTGTCTGAAGTAATGAATCTAGTTTTTGGCTTAGAGTGGCACATTTTTCATTAATCTCGGAATCTGCTACCTGATGTTCCCAATTTTCCAATCATATCTCGGACAGTTTCACACAAAACCCTGGAAGCAATCACAAAATACTTTTACATAGTTTGTGAAATTCCAAATACCGTCGAATGTATCTACGAATATCATATGCATAATTATCCTATAGAGCGCGATCCTAGTAAGCTTTACTCTCTAGTAATTACTATGTAGTACTAGTACAATGAAACAAAAGGATAGGTAAGCAGTAAAGGTAGACATATGTAAGTTTTTGTGATTTATGTACGCCTATGGGTACAGATTACCCCGTCATTCACATTTGATTCACGTATAATTTTTCTTGTGTAATTATCTATTCTGATGATTTTCATTAATCTCGGAATCTGCTCCTGATGTTCCCAATTTTCCAATCATATCTCGGACAGTTTCACACAAAACCCTGGAAGCAATCACAAAATACTTTTAGTTTGTGAAATTCCAAATAATGTCGAATGTATCTACGAATATCATATGCATAATTATCCTAGTAAGCTTTACCGTTACCCTCTAGTAATTACTGTGTATTACTACTACTAGTACAATGAAACAAAAGGATAGGTAAGTAGTAAAGGTAGACATAAGTTTTTGTGATTTATGTACGCCTATGGGTACAGATTACCCCGTCATTCACATTTGATTCACGTATAATTTTTCTTGTGTAATTATCTATTCTGATGTGTTCTGATGCTTCTGTCATTGTTCAGTATTTCTGCAAATTTTCAGTATTTCATTTGGAATTAAAAGCAAAGTTATGGAATTTATTGTAACGGAAGGAAGAGAGAATTTTTTTTACTAACAATAAATTTCAGTACATAGTGTATATTGGAGAGTACCTGCAGTTGTAGGAAATCTGTCAAAGCTTACAAAGATGCATTGTACTTCATTCTTTTCTATTATTTCATAAGCTTTTGGCATTCAACTTTTTATCTGCAATCCAACACAGCTGCCTACAGATGATGATTAAATTAACGATTCGTCGAAGCTGATACTTTTGCTGTATTATAGTGCATGTACCTACACAATCCAAATAAGCAAGGTTTACTTTTTTCGCTGAAACGATGCTAATAAATCCTTCATTCAATGAATCAGAAATGTCATTTATTCGAGCAATTACAAAGTGTTTTCACCCATGATGCCACGATTTAACGCTTGCGTGTGTTAAAAATTTAAGTGTATGACTCGTACATTTAACCCGTAAGCTTTATCATTGCTTTTACCGTCCCTATATCATGCACGTACCTTTCCGTACTGTATTCTGCTAAAGGTGGCAACAAAAACCAGTAAAGTCTGCTTTTGTCGGTCGTTTTCTATGAAAAAATAGTTGTAATTCATGGCGCTGACATTTATAGTCATATCCCTGCAAATACTAAGCATAATATGCACGAAAATGCGAAGTAAATGACAAACGGAAGGAAAGCTCCAGTGTAAAATGCTTTAGATTGAAAGAGGAGAAAGAACTGTTCGCAATTCATAGGATGAACGCTTTGATAATGCATCTATGCCCGTGCACTAGCTTTCGATATTTATGATAGGGCTGTCGGAGCAGCACTAATCTGCCGTAGTATCAGGAGGCGTCTATACAAATCTAATTCTGTATGTCATGTTGATAACTTTTATTTGGATGAACAAAACCTGCAAGAACAAGAAAAAGGACAAAACACCAACACTTTTTTCATGTACGAACGCCCTTGCTCATATGAGCGAGTTTTTTGAGACTTGGTGTGGTGACTGGTGACATAAGAAGACTAGAAGAAGGTAAAGGATCTGTAGAGAACATGTAAGAAAAATGTACGTTGGCGTATTTCCCGCAGAATGCTCATGCCTAGACTCCTATCGCGCATTTTTGTCAGGACTTTATACGAAGTGAGTAGTATGCAGTTCTACTAGGACTTACTTTGCAGAGCTTATAACGGTTTGATGCTGGTCCGACTGAAGAATGTTTTGAAGGTGAATTACTACAGAGTCTTCATAGTGAGCAATTTGCGGTTTCTGCTGTTCCAAACTGTGAATACCCACATTACAGGCTGCTGGCTTGAGTAAAACACCTCTTTCAAACGTCATAATACTCCATCTAGGTACATCAAAAAATTCTTGTCAGTGAACGGGAAGAGCAAAAAATTACTACATGACTAAAAATCAATAATTCATTATATAAAAGAAGGAGCAGCACACAATTCTATCAAGATGACATGCACGACCAAAAATGATCAAAGCATAAAAGATATCAAAGATTATTATGAGTGATATGGCAAGAGACTCATCGAGTGCGTACCTGTCAAGCATTTTGGTGGTTGCTTTTTCATATTTCTCAAGAAGATGTGATAAATTGGTATCATCATCGCAAGACGCTCCCCAGCCCAACACTGAAATGCCAATATAAGAAACCAGTAAAAGGAGGTGTGCTCAACGAACTTCTTGGAAATGCCCAAATGAGTCGAATAATAAGCAATATTTTATTTGCATAAGTTCTTTATTCCGTTTAAGTGCTGACTTTAGTAGAATTTCATGAAATATGAATGCTGTCATTATAAAGGATTTTCCCGAAATTGTATACAAACCTCGAGCCAGATCGTTTCCTGTTCCCAACGGAAGGACGCCAACTTGGCACTGTCGCTGTAGGAGAACGGGAAAGCTAATTTCAGTATCACAAGTAAATCTCCCACAGTCAAGTGCGGCATTAGCAAGCTAGTACGTAGGATTTAAAGAAGGATTAAGAACACACTTACGTGCATATCAAGTTTATCGATCTCGCTCATCACCCATCCAACTGATCCATCGCCACCACAAACGAGAATACGGAATGGTTCGAAATGTCTAAATAATTGGAGTCCGAGACGTGGACCGCCATTCATCAGATCAAATACTTGAGCTGGATTTAAGAGCTGCTTAAATCGTCGTAAGAATTTGAGACCCTGGTGATCACCAGATTTGGAATTTACGAAAACCAAAAGCGGGGAGCAACCTTGCAGTGGTCTGCTGGCTTCCCATGCATCGTCACTGCCAATAGTATGCAGAGCTGTTGGTGGAACAACACTAATTTTCCCCACTCGGCATTTTAAGCCAATTTGAGATTTGCAGGCTTGGTGCACCATCGACCGACACCACAAACATCTGAAATCCTGCAACCTAGTCGTGAAAAAAAGAACGAGTGGGCAATTAAAAATCAGACAAGAGCTGAGAGTGGAAAAAATCACATACATTTGTACGTTTCACATTTCCCCACGGAAAATTACATTCTAAAATTACTTGCCGGAAGGTCTTCCCAATGTATATAGCATTCGTATTAATTATTATATATGCATTATATGCAACATTATACTAAAACTCAGGTTACCTCAACACAGAGCCACAGGTTTTTTCGCATACGTCACATTTTGCGGACACGGGTAAATTTCCCTCAAGCCATTGATGCGGAAGAGAAAGCGTCTGGAAATTTAAAACAGGCACATAAAATAAATGCCCACTGCAATATTTCCACTTGCCATCCGCTACTGCTATGCTAGAATTTTCAACAGGCATCTCTGTTTATAACTAGAAAAGTAAACTGAAGCGAGTTGGGCTTCCTGTCTTGCTGAAACTTTTTAGGTACTTTTTGTAAATCATTTTTCTGCTCAGACTGTGTGTAATAAAAGTATGACATGTAATACATAATACAAACTTCCCTACAAAGCTACTCTTAATAAGCAATTTATTTATGGCTACGATTTTACTACGTGCCAAAGACATGCGAGTAAAAGGTCCGGCAAATGGAGAAATAAGGATACTCACCCCGTCCGGCTCCTCCACAATGTCCTTCCCCATAGATGCCAGAGTGGTCCATTTGCAATTATTTTGTGCCTTTGATGCACACTTTTTATGAGCTTTGAACTTGCAAATTTCACAACTGAGTCCATGTGAAGTTACTCCTGCAAATAGTGAAATTTAACACCACACTGCATGATTATGTCATCGAAATCACAATATATCGAGAAATGAGCAATTTTACATTTAAATTCCGTAAATTGTGCAATGCATCCGGACAATGTCGGTCATTTCTCGCATAGGCGGACAAATTAACTAGCTAATAATATTAAAAATATTCGTACCGCACAACTGTTCCCGACAAATGTTGCAGTATGTTGGCCGAGCATGAGAAGTTGCATACCAGATATGTGCACCAGACAGTAATTGTGAATGGTCCCCTGTCTGTATACACAATTTACAAAATCATTGTAAATTTATGTTCAAATTAGTTCGTGATACATTTCCAAGCTTTTACATAAGTCTCCTTTAATTGAAATGCATAACCTCAAAAAAGCTGGCGTTACTGGCAGTCCGGATACTATGAATCCATTCTTCCATTGCCGGTCGACTATCTGCAGCTAAGATAAGTATACGATCACGCGTAATCACCTGAAATCAGAAAATAACAGTAATGGTAATATTATCTGCGTAGAATTAGTGTGTAAGCAAAGTTTTGGCGATTCAATATATGCAGCACAGTTATGAAATAAACCAGAAAGAAGTTTGTTTCCCTTCCCGAGAACCCGAACCCTGAGTCCATTTGATTAACCTTTGTAACAGCCGACTCATGAATTTTCCAAGCATAAGCAATCATTTCCGTTATGTGCACTTGTTTTTGCTTGCTTTGTCTTGAAGGCTACGCCAAGGTTAATATGAACCCTAATTTGTCAAACGAAGTTCGCAAAGCGTTTTCTTGCTGATGAAGGGAACATCGGAGAGGAAAAGATTTCGGTTTTTTGTGGGGTACCTGTCTTTTATCGTTGGCACAACCAAATACTGTTTCAGGAACAAACGGCAAGCAATAAACTGCGTGCTTCCTTTAATATATGGAGCATTTATTCATTTGATCTTATACAGTAAATTTGTACCCTGGAGAGTTCCGCTGCTCTCATTTGTCATATTTTTTACTTTATCATCAGTCCTCCCATTCTAACTTCTTGTTTAGCACAGCAAAAAGTAAGCAGGAAACAATTGGAATATTAGGCAGTGCCCCTTGAGAATATGACAAAATAATAAAACTATCAATAAAACTATAACAATGCCGAACGAAAAAACTGGATAAAACTATAGTCTCGAATATCTCCTATTAATTAAATTATTAAGGATTTATATCAAAAATTTTATATTAAAAGAAAAGTCCCTGGCTAACTTTATATCTAACATAACTTATTGCGAATTCACAAGAACAATATTATAGATAGTAGACATTTTTTTGGCAAATATTATAGATAGTTTAATACTAGTCCCTTAATATGACAGTTTACTATAAGATTAAAGCTGAAAGGTACTTGCATTAAGATTTTTTGCTGGCAACTAAGGAGTCTCTTTTCAATGTAATCTAATCTGATTTTTGAAAAATCCAATCACTGTGTAGCAACTATGCTATGTTGTAGAAATATCTAAGATTTATCATCTCAAGTGACCTATTAAGAAAAGATTATTTATTCTCTTGTCATAAATTATACGACTAATTGTCTTATCTCAAATAACTTAAAATAAATGAAATATGACTTCCTTCATTGAAAATCCTCGTATAATTAGTGCTTCGATGGTACTATTGTCTTACCATTATATTTCGATTACATTTGTCATTTTTCTTGTCATTCTACCATAGAGTATCGTGGAGTAGACATTTAAGTATTTCAATTTGCATTAAAAATTCATAGGGGAAGTTGCTTTCACCAATTTCAGCTAGAAGAAACTCAGTTTTGATCGGAGCCGTTACGTGAAAAATGAATAAAAAGTTAACGAGAGAAAAATACCGCTTCATTCTTGTTTTATCACCCCCACTGAATTCGTTGTTGCTTAAGGTCTATGAATTTTGTGGAAATTATTTTCTTTGAAGCGACGACTAAAATATGCATATTTATGTACAGCGCTCAGAGCTGGTATTCCTCTAAACTTTCTTTGATGCTAGTACCGTGCTCTGCTGATGCTAGTACCATGCTCTAGTCAGTTTTCACACTAAGCTACTTGGATGCTGTACGAAAGCTCTAAGAATTCTATCAAAAGTCTATTCTACCTACCTGCATGGCTTTCTCTGTAAGTGACTATTAGTGCTGGAGGTAAGTCTTGTAATCAAATTACGTAGCAATCCATTCTTTTATATAGTTCCCTATTATAGATTTTAACTTTTACAGAAATCCATCATATAATGCAGATCGCAGATGTGACGGAATGGATAGAGAAAATGTCACTGAACTTTGTGTAGAAATGGATTGGGTTCGGTGTCGTCATACCAGAGTTCTGCAGAGATGCTCTAAGTTTCCATTTTCTCCAAACAAGAAACCATTAACAAGACCAGGAACACGAACCTCTCATCTTCATTTTTCGTACAGGAAAGACAAACAGTGAAGAATATGAGAGTTGTGCTAACCAAACCAAGGAAGCATTTGTAAAAACCAAAGACGACACTTTCACCCGTAGTACGTCACAAACCAGCAACCACACAATTGTTACAGGATTCATATGGGGTATGTGTCGTGCACTGCGGTCCAACTTCATAGTGCCAATAAACCCGGAGAGAAGTTACAAACAGGAAAGAGCATGAGATGTTTCGTATATCATTTATAATCAGATTGCTCCGTTTAGACCGTCCAACCCAGCGACATTTCACAAACGGCAGTGTGACTTCGATTCTTACTAACCTCCCAATTTGTATACATACACAACCTGTATCGTTAGAAAAGTATAATTCAATAGCGCTGCATGCCATGTATGACAACGGTCTTTGGACACATCGCAGAAAATATTTTAAAGGAAGTGCCATTGAAGCAAAAGTTTATTAAAAAAGAACGTACTTTCTATTTATATTCAAAATTAGTGTGCAGAGAGCTGAATATAGGTCGCAGTATTACAAATTTATGGGAGTATTGTGCGCGATCTCTCTTCCACGACAATTTACTGCTTTCGTGGGACGAACCAAATTGAATTCACTATAGTCACACTAGTCACCAATATTGCTTGCTCAGCTACCGCATTATGTTCTTTTAATACCATTACTGGGAAATGGTTTAATGTCAATGGTTGACTTTGTGAAAACACACGCGTCACGCGTCCTTCATTCCACAAATATTACACGAAGTGTAAATGATGAAACAAGATCGCACAATCAAATACTGTGTCTGGCTGCTAAAATTACATGGCTTGCGTCCAACAAAAACAAGGAAATGTGTATTCTTCGAGCAGAGCACGGAACGACTGACGCTTCATTGGAAGGTTTTTAAAAGTTTGCACGCGTTCTCACTGTCTGACAGTACCATCATCACCAACTGCTGCAGGCTATTTGTGCAAAACACTCTTCCGCTTTTGCTCGTTCCTTTTGTCTAACAGGCTGTTTACATTTGTCTTAGAGCAGTATGGGCTTTTCCTTCTTGGCGTAATGTGTAGGCGCCAGCAAGGATGAATGAAATTTTTAAGTAAATCCTCTCGCCCTTTCTCCTATTCACTGTTATTCTCTGTACCGTTCGCTGAAATTCAATTTCATACTCTTTATAGCACATATTCACGTCCTAGCACTAGCTATTCAGATGACGCGGACATTGCTGACGCAACACTACGGTACGAAAAGGCAAGTAGGAGGATGCTAGAAAAGCAAGTCTATAAATTCTAAGTAGTTTTGACGGTTTCGGTTGATGGGTGGATGACCGCCGACCAGATGCAATTCTAAAAGCCGCGATTTTGCGTATGTAAAAGTTTGTAGGAAGGTGTCAGCTACAAACTTTTAACAACTTTGAAAAGGGAATTGGATCAAACTTTCCTCCCGCAAAACAGCCCACATACAGTCACCGCACCTTAAAGCATCGTTCACCTCTTGATTTCCTCCACCCTTTCATTTGCATAAATGAGATTAACAGCATTCCACCTCCTAACCGCAATACTCTCCACGAGAGGAATAACAAAGCAATTTTCAACGGAAACCAAGTGAAAATAACAGAGTGAAATTATCAAAGAATTTAATCAAAACAAGGCAGCGCTGCAAAGTTTTATCCTCTTACTTTCCCCCTACAATAACATGTGCGTTCGTTCAACCTCATTATTCACTACAGGCACTCTATTCCATTCCATGTGCCATTCCAGTTAAGAAACCACATTTATCACGCAATCACCTCAGTCCATCAGTAGTGCCGGGAATCGCGGGAGGATTGCTTCCTTCCATGTAGGTGAAACCTCAATTAGTTTTAGTACCCAAATTTGCAAAAGTCAAAGTGCACTTTACTCACGACTTCGTTGGCCGCAACCACATCTCCTTTCTCTCCACTTCGTTGCCTGTCCTAATTACGACGGAAGATTTAGCGCACAGTGAAATTTGGAGGGGTAATCTTATATCTTGTGTACACTTGCCAAGAGACTTCGCCTCCATATTAGGTTATTTCCGAACTATCTACCCTATCCATTATACACAATATGCTCGTGTACGTAAGAATGCCAAGGTTTGTATTCATATCTCATCACTAATTCTCCGGCTTATTACCAGCGGAGTTCAGTAAGATTCCAGCTTCTCTACTTTATCTCTTCCAACAACGTCTTTCCTTTATCCCTCCTCACTCCACTCATCACAGTCAGGTTATATCACATTGGAAATAGACTGGATAAATGAATGACCAATAACATGGTCCCTTGGCTTGAGGCCAGAATAGAATGACATATCACGTCTCCACCTTCACAATAAAAACTTTTCCCCTTATTCCTTTTCTCCTCTTGGCAAATAAGGCAATGTCGTAGAATGCAATCCGCATCCTAAAGTAATCAAATCATACAGTTACTTAGTGTGGAACATGGATCCGTGTTCCATGTAGTCAAAACTGCTATCCCTTTCAGGCACACATCTTATCTACTACATTAAACTATTGCCGCTCCATTTCTGGGATCAAATTACTCCGAAAAATGATTAAGGAGGAGTATATGAAACAGTCAGCTCTATTTTACCGAGCCTATTTTCTCTGCCCCAGGAACATGGAGCGGATTCTAGGGAATGTGAAGAATTTGAAGTGCTACAGCACCGTATCTCATGCTAATATACTTTCTAGCTGGAAAATTTGAGTCGCAGGCCTGTTTTCAGTCAGCATTAGTACCAAGTTTTAAGGTTGCTGTCAGCTACAACAGCTACATAAATTCCGGACAACGTTCCACTTCTTTGTTACATGAAGCAACTATGCTCATCACGAAGGAAGAAAATAAGCGAATTGGACTATATAAGAGTGGCATCTCTAAATTTACTAACTACCCAAGAAGCTTTCACGCAACGCAGATTTATTAGGGAAAGAGGAGAAAGTAAATGAGGTTATGCAGTAGATACGTAGTGCCTAGTTGTAACAAGATTAGATCCTCGTAACGACCCAGCAAAGGAACCTAAAGTTGTTAGTTTCATGCATCTTTCTTCTTTTTTTTTCTAAAAAAGGCCTTCTCGATACCATTAATGAGCTTCCCGTTATTTTTAGGAGAATTTTGACTGTCACGTTGTAGTTGCAGAGTCAACGTTTACTCGGAATTGTACTATCTTAGAATTTTTATTTGTGTGAAAGTCAAGGTACCGACTACCGACTAAGGCTAATTGATTAAAAGGTTTGCATTGAGAGCGTTCGTTGAAAAAATGGGGTAAATACTAAAAAAGGAAGGGCAAACGGTCCAAGCAGACCTAAGTACTACTTTGTAAGCTTCTAAACAATTTACAAGAGCGAAACGTGCAGTGAATTATCCTTTCCTTGCTACTAATAGATGGATGTAAAAGGGGAAACTGAGAAAACTGCAGAGTGTCTACTCGTCGTGCCTACTTAGTATTTACGGCTGACTTCAATGGGGTAAGCGGTCTCCTTGAAAAGCGGTGAAAGAGGCTCTTACATTTTAAGAAGAATTTAGGTACCTACGCCTTTCTTTTGTGATTTTGCACCAAATAATTGCACGTGAGGAGAAAACTTACGAGGCTCCCTGTCTATGACAATGAGTAGCAGGAATAATAATGGGGCTGCTTTCTGTGATGTTTTCCACTTTTGCCCATTTACATAACGATTATCAATTCAAGAAAGTAGACAGCTTCATAATAAATCAACATTACATATGCTTAATACGGCGGGCTTAAGTAGATCCACTTTCTGCTCATACGTGGAAAAAATCGTTGTGGAAGGGGAAAATTTTCTGTCTTTGTAGATAAAATTCCTTCATTCGCAAGAGCACTCAGCCTTACAGATCTTCTCCTCTACAAGGAAAATTGTAAGTGACTGACTGGCAGCTGTAAAATAGCGTTCCCCAAATCCACCTAAAGTGCATTGAATTTTGGCAACTAAATTAGAAGTATTCCCAGAGGGATGTATAAGAAAATGGAATGATGTAAAGCTGTTTGTTTCAAAAAGCGTCTACTGCAAAAGTGTTTCTTTCAAGAGAAAAGTGCTTCTAACGATAAGGAATTCGGGCTCTAAAATCGCACAGCGGCTTACAGTCGCATTATAAAGCTATGGACGTGAAACTTCAAGCTGTAACTTTACTTTTTATGAATGTAATTGCACAAACTGCAAAGAGGATCGTCCCTCCAGGCAAACGACTTTTGCTTTGTGATTTTATACAATGGACAAAAAAGCAGCAGTTTAGTCTTTTCTAGTGTCATTCTGCTACATTTCTTGAAGGTGTAAAACCGGCTTTCGTCAACTGCTTGACTGATAGACAGTCTCTCACAAAGGCCCAAAAGCAATTCAAACTGGAAAATGGGAAACATCTAGATTTAGATGATCCTTTTCCCAGTGTATGCTTTGTTTATGGCGTCATATTTTGAGCCGACGCTTTACAGCTGGATTCTAAAAGGCATATATATCTAACTTCCTACACATTTCCCGAGAAGTTTTTCTCAAACATGTAAAACCTAATAAACGTAAACCTAAGTCTTCACTTTAAAGACAAATCCTACTTCAATTTTTGTATTTTCATCAAATTTATTTATTTATTCAACCGGATGTACCTATTTTGAAATTGTAAGAGTTTTCTAGCACTGGCTTGCCCATACGAATGATAATGAATAACAATAAATAAAATCTCTACAACCTGCAAGCCATTCTACTTTCAAAATGGAATGTCCAATCAGCCTAGAATTTTAAAACAAACAATCGGGGATCATCTTGGACCGTTCCCATGAACTATCTAGTACTACGTTGTATATTTTGCTGGCACTACAGAATTCGAGCGATTGTCTGGTTAGTGGTTACTTATACAAGATTTTTCAATATTTTATCTATTCTCTGTAACCTAACATTTATTTTCTGTTTAAACGAAGTCGTGCCAAATTCGAATCCTAAAATTACATGCGCATGGAATTTTTTCACAAAATATTAAGTTATGTACATTTTACATGTATTGTATGTATATATGTATTTAGAGCTACTCACCTGAAAACAATGCTTAAATGTCTTAGAGGAGCTTTCGGCAATTGCAAGATCACTCAGGTCGATCTCATCAAAAATTTGAGCCTGTAAAGTACAAAACAACATTAGCATTAGTGGGGTAAACAATTCCATGAAGATTATTCTTTATATGGTAGATGGACTTATATAGGTATGTGGTGAATTTGGATAGAGCTTAAGAGCAACTTAACTAATAACGAAATTGAATCTTTCAAAGAATATTTAGCCTTTTTGTCGCAAGCAATCTTGCAAGTGAATCGGAATTAAACTTATATTATATGTGGTGAATTTGGATAGAGCTTAAGAGCAACTTAACTAATAACGAAATTGAATCTTTCAAAGAATATTTAGCCTTTTTGTCGCAAGCAATCTTGCAAGTGAATCGGAATTACTTTCAATTCTGGCATAATGTCGTGCAATTTGAAAACAGCTTTGGTCTTTTCCACTACCCATTTACAAAAGTGACTGGAAGTAATCTAACTACACATATTCCCAAGACATGTGACAATTTTTCCTCTGCGGCTTCGACAGATAGTCATAATCGCATTCTTTTGCAGCATCCCTTTCATGTAGTACGCAACCAATATTTTGGGCGACGCTGACGGATATGTATTGACTCAGAACTATGTCCTAATTTAACATGTCTACAGGGCACAGGGGAAATGTCAAATATAGCAGGCACACGAGAATGTCCACCGTCTCCTATTAAAACTTACGAACCAACTTTCCTCTTTGAGCAAATAACCAAAAAAGGAAAAAGAAAGCACATTAGTAAATGGAATTCCCGTTGTGGAACTAAGTACATGCTCATTTTCTCCCGGAAGTAATGAAAAGTTGAGCTTTCCCCGTATCATTGACTCTGAAATACAAAGAACAATAAACTTGCTTACTGGATACTTTTCCTACCGCAAAAATGTTGGGTACGCCGTCCACTTATAATGCAATCCACTTTACTATCTTAAATAAAACGTGATTTCCTCCAGCTTTTATATGTATTGAGCCATCTTTTATGCATTTGCTCATCTGCACTATATGTATTGGCTGATACACCCTCCTGCTCACTAGTCACTCACTAGTCCTCACGGCTCTCTTTCCACATTTGCACATCTGCATGCATCAACTCCTCATATCGACGTTTTAGCGAGTGTACCCATAAACCCAATTCATTTTCTGCTCAGAAAAGATGATTACAGGAAAGAAAGGCGAATAGTTGGAAAAAAGGAAACTGTAACAGTTTTCTTCTTTCTGTTCAGCGTGCTCTGACCTCTCCTCGAGCGGAACTTTTCTGCGTAATAAAGGAGAAAGAGTTTACTTGAATAATATATATGCTTGTAAATACTATAAAGAACATGACCAATTCAATACACGAGCATCCACTCTGTAATAGAAAAGGAAGCTTTCATGAGCCTCCCATTTCCGAGTAGGGATAAATTTTCCAGGAGGAAGCTGATCATTTAATTCCTTCCATTGAAACCAATCTTTTGAACAAGTTCTAAGAAAACCGCTGAGTCATCCGACATCCAACGAAATTTAAAACAGAGGAAGATGGTTTATCGTTCGGATAAAGTGAAAGGAAAAAAGCTGGATGTAACAGGATGAATACAGTTTTATGTATGTAGTCTTTTTAAATTAGGTTCATTGGAAAGTCCGTGGAAAGGATCCAATCGGGAAAATTCTCTCGGTAAGCCGCCAGGGCGTCTGCGAAGAGGATTTTTTCATCATTATTACATCGTACTTATTTTTCCTTCATGTAAACACTCAAAGCTTTCAAAAAGTTGCTCAAAGAGCTATGACAAAACTCCTCAAAAAATGAAGGAAGCTGTTGAGATTAGTTTCAACCAGTTCCATTAATANACAAAACTCCTCAAAAAATGAAGGAAGCTGTTGAGATTAGTTTCAACCAGTTCCATTAATAAATTAAAAATTGAAAACTCATCCTTCGCAGTAAAAACGGATAAAGCTCGCCCCACACACAGTAAACATAACTAGGTACCTACGTTTACCTAATTATAAAAATAACGAAGCCCACTTGCACATACCCTTCCCTATTTACGCATTAACGGGTTACATACTACGAATACTGTCTACCGTACAAAATGTACAGCTGTAAGTTTGTGGATACCTTAGTTGTTAGTGAAGAAGACGCTTTGAGTGAAAGTAGTTTTTATCAATATGTGCTCCACTTAATACGTTTAATTAGCTTCGCCTTCAGCACGCTCACTTTTCTCTCATTGTGAGAGAGGAAGGATTTCCAGTTATGAGAAAATGTTTCCGCTTCCTAAATATAAACTCTTGAATTTTGACTGCTGCTATTCTACTTTTTTTCTCTTACTAGCTCTTACTTGTTTTAACTACCGTTGCGATTCCACGAAACTACAGGCACCTGTTCTCCCTTGAGCAACAGCTACATACATGCGTTTTCATAAGAACTTCTAAGGATAAGATTCTAATATTTCAAGATTTGGTAAAATATTGTATTTCGGCTGGTTTGTGTAGGAAGGCCCATAAAAATGTTTGTACTAATATTAAGTAGTTTAGAAATAATTCCTGGTAGACATAGGTAGAAAATAGGGTGAGTTTCCCACAAGAATGTTTCCAACATCAGCATCCAATCACGGACAATTCTGCTTAATATTCACCAAACAAAATCAAAATAATAATATTCTGGATTACTTATATTAATACTTTTGAGCTTTGTTGCTCAATAAAGCACTTAAATATAAGTAGAATCCTTTTTTCTAGAACTCGAAACAAATCTCTTTTGTGCAGTAATGTTTCCATTTTTTGTACAATTTTCCGTTCAATCCTCGCAGCTCAATTCAGCCCCTCACTGTTTTCTGGCAAGTAAAAATCTACACACGTTCTCTCACAAAAGTTCGTGTTCTCTCCAGGTTCCGCCAACCTCTTCCTTCAAACCTCGTTTTTCTAGCATTCTTCGTCCAACCATGAAATCACCCACGGGAATTTCACTATTGCACCTTTCCTTCTGCTTACTTTTCACTTGGTTTTTTTACTTCGTACTTTCTAACCATGGAACGGTATCGTCTCACTTTTTCTTATATTTTCTCGTTTCTATTTGAACAACTTTTTTTCTCCATCTCAAGAGAAGATGAGAATATTGGAAGAGGGAAAAAGCGGAGAGCAAAGATAATGCCAACAATTATGCCCCGTGCTTCTAGGAACTTTCAAACCACACCAAGAAAAACTTTCCAAGTAATGCACTCAACATGAACTATTTAATGCAAACATACATCTTTCACTCAAAGGGTTTGATCTCTGGAAACTTCCAGAATGGGCCTGGACTCAAGTTTTACCAAGAAAAACGATGATGTTCATCCTTCCTAACGCAATCAAGTCAGCTCGAACTCGTCGCTGAACTTAGAAAAGTACTAGCCAAAATATTCTCAAGTCCTCCCCCGCAGGAAAAATTCATTGGCTTGGTCTGTTTATGAGATACATAAAAATATTTAGATGAAATCGCACAAAAAAGCCTCACCAGAAAAGTTTTCCTCTCATGAAAATAAAACTCACACAGAAAGATAGAATTTTGGCGGATGTGGAATGGTACATCCTTCCGTAGCATTTATTAATGACACATGAAGAATTTCTAAAGGCAGTAGCGGGGCTACATGACATGAAATGTAATAAGAAACAGCACACCAAGAACTTCCCA
The DNA here is from genome assembly GCA_027744115.1 of Acrocyrtus sp. NNG-2020. NCBI lineage: Eukaryota > Metazoa > Arthropoda > Collembola > Entomobryomorpha > Entomobryidae > Acrocyrtus > Acrocyrtus sp. NNG-2020. Next base: position 21,617 of record JAHZND010000900.1, read on the forward strand.
AGTATTTTCGTTTTTTGCTTATTACAATAAACAGTACGAACACGGAAGGCAATGCCAGCTACGCAATAATACAATATTTAGCCAGAGAAAAAACAGAATTCAAAGTATGTATGTTTACTTTTGTATTAGCCTGTGTCATAAACTATCGTCCCAGTATCCTCCAAATTTTCATTTTAACTTTCATTGAATCCCACGATAAAAGTCACGACAGACCGAATGAATTGAGCAGTAGTCATTCACACAGGAATATTATGACCCGGATTAGATTCTAATTTAGCACACGTACAAGCCCAATCCCGATTTCATCTTTTTCTTTTAAAAAAATTGATGTAGGCCGCCACTACTAAACCTGCTTTTTTTGCAATGAGGACTATACGGTTTCCTCCAAAGGTTTATCGCTACTTCGTACTACTGCTGAGTTTACTGTTAATGTATATTATTACTGTAACGACGATGCGGCCAATCGAGCAGACAATTGATGAAAGTTCTAGAAAATACGTTTATGCACGAATATTCCATTTTCGTGCCTCTTTTCTAAAGTTCTTTCTAGTGAGTTAGTAAGTAGTACGAATATTAAGCAACTCGCAATAATATGTGGAACGGAAGAGTGGAAGAGGAAGACGAGAAGGAAAGTAGGAACAGGATAAAATGTACCAAGACATCAAGTGGAATTTATGGCCGTACTTTATATGACAGTCATTAATATTATGGCTGTAAACGACTTATACACACAGTACATAGTTAGATAGTTTGATATATGAGACACTGCTATAATGCACTAATGTAGGAACGCATGATCTAGAACAGTGGAACGAAAGTGCTTGTTCTTCCCTTCGGAAGATGATCACGAACATCATTACCATCATATGAATCACTTCATATTGAACATGAAATGATGAAATGAAAGTTTTAGTACGCACACGTAGTAAACATAGTGCTGTATGCAAGCAGGCAAAGTCGTCGTAAAAAAGCATTCCTTCCGTTCAGATAGGAAACCCACACGGTTTCACGAGAAAGCTCGAAATCTATAGCCCCATTATATAAATACTGGGTCCTTTAACTCGCAAGAAAAAAATATGATCGGCCTAGAGGAAAATTCATTTCTGTGCGAGATTCGTATGATCACTACGAAACAGAACAGCATCGTTTAACTGCATTCGCCGTAATTTGAACTTAAGGATACCAGAAAGTGCAGACTTATGCAGCATTTCTGTAATACACTAAAAATTTTGCTGTTGTTTTGTTTTTGCGAATTTTTTGGCAAACCTCCGATTTATACATACGTACCACTTGGAACAAAGATATTTATGCTCGTTTTGCCCATGGCAATCGAAGCCAATTAGTGAGACTTATGCTGATGAAAGTTGCACCATACCCTACTAGTTTCCTCTGAATGCAGCACGGGCAACTATAAACATTTCAATGATACAACATACAACATATCTGAAGCCAAATTGAATTTCTCTAATTTTACGATTTTTGCTAACAATAGGACAAGGAAAAAAGCGCATCTGTGCACCACATTTTAGCATTTGACATTTGAGAATCCCCACAACCCTTATTACAGCTTGAGCTTAACACTTTTTAATATTTTAGTCAGTTTATATGCTAGGTACTTGGTTATTTACTTAATTTTTAGACGACACAACTCCTCCAGAATTTTGACATTAGCTTCTGTACGAAAGAAATTAAAGGTATAAAGTACTAATTGGGTATTTTCACACAACTTTCAACTTTTGATAACCATTCCAATTATTTCCAACAGCCAAGACGTTAAAGCAGTCAAAGGTATGCACTTGCAGGATCTGCTTTAGATTATGTAAGATTCTGCTTTCTTCAAAGTAAATGAGATGAACATCAGTCTTCTCAACTTCGTTGCCAACTGTTTTAATGATATGCTCGCTACAAGGTGTGCGTGCGTGTGTTACGTTACAATAATGTGCCACCTAGAGCAACTTCTCGTTACAG
>JAHZND010000901.1:0-16497 GCA_027744115.1 Acrocyrtus sp. NNG-2020
TTTTCCTCCAGCCTCTGTAATTTATGCTTCCCATATGGCTCACGTATTTATTTGTGCAAATCGGCCTGCTTGCAATACTACCCCATCTAGCAGCTTCCGACTTTTATGAATTGCTCAAGCATGATTTGCTCAACTGTCGTGCATTACAATAGTCGAAACAAGAGTAATTACCTATGTTCAGTGGAAACCAGTTAAAGGACATTGCATTTCTAGGTAGGTTACTCTAATCTGGAGCCAGGAAGGTCCCATTCGTTACTTATTAACTTAAGCGGAAGTAGTCTGACATGCACTGAAAAACTAATTCAGACATTTGCCGAACTCTGCTGAATGTTCCCATTTTCTGCTGCTCCAATGGGCACATAGATAAATACAAAACAGAAAGCCGAAAAAACTTTTATGTCCTTGTGCAAACTTTCACCAAATGGAATATTGTCCGTCTGCTCCGAAGCGAAATTCATCCTTGAAGCATCCAATTACGATAATATCATCTTGAGCTGTTAAAAATGCTCACATGGGACACCAAACGGAACTATATATCTCCATCATCCACTAAAATAATGAAGTTGGAAAGTGCCGCCATAATATAACAAAACCTTATAAAGTAGGGAAAACGTCTTCATTGTAGAATGAGCCAAAACACCAGAAAAAACAAAGTGAGAGGTAAAAAGGCAATCGTAAAAATTTATCTTTCCCGCTTCCCTTTATGTGCATAATGGCTTCACATGATTGCTTCACACAAAACTTATTATTGCTCACCGTTTATGGGAGCATTTTCTATAAGTTTTCCCTACAAAAGACTAGTAGTAAAAAACTGAATTTACTTCGCAACTCGCAACCTTACACTAAAAGTATTCTAGCAAGCAGTAAAAATAAATCTTGCGCTAATATAAATGAGCATTCTGGAGGAAAACACATACGTAATCAAGTGACATTTAAAAAGATAGAAACGCCCCTAGCCCCTATTAGTCAGCAATAACAAAGCAAGTTAACTTTCATTCCATTTCCAGCTTTAGACTTTGCACATATGTTCCAGTTGGCTGCACGCAGAAAAATTATTGCTTGTATTTTGTATTACACAAACACACTTTAAAAATATTTAAAGACATATGCAAACCGCTATCATTCCCCAAAACATATTTTTTTACTGGAATTATTATCCAGCTCGAATACTTTGTTTCATTAGGTCAACGTGCCAAACCAAAAACCAATATATTGTGTCCTTCACAAACATAAAAACTCTATATAACGTGTAGCCACCCGTTCCAACTCTGATATGATGTACGAGGAATGGAAAAGCATTCCAAATTGTTATAGTTGGATTTTGACCTTTATCGCAGAAAATGCTTTTTATAACTTTGTCATGCTCCCATTCCTCCCCCTTTTGTTACTTGCCATGTCGAATATTCTTCCGGTCAGTAGCTATGCACTAAAGTNATTTTGACCTTTATCGCAGAAAATGCTTTTTATAACTTTGTCATGCTCCCATTCCTCCCCCTTTTGTTACTTGCCATGTCGAATATTCTTCCGGTCAGTAGCTATGCACTAAAGTGAAAGTATAACTTTCTCCTAAAAACAAAAGCCATTTTGGGGCAAAAAACTGCGAGTGAAGGAACGCTCCGCATTATACTAGCTAATTTAAGGGCAAAGATCTACTTTGGGATGTAAAGTGACAGTTAACATTTTACATTCCAGAGATTTATACGGAAGTTGTAGGGCCTTTAAAGAGCTCCATATAGTATACAATGTTATCACCATCATTGCTCAATAAACATTTTTAGATATGAAGCTTAGAGAACACTCTAGTCTAGATCCTTTTTTGCGAGTTTTGCTGAATCAGAGTTCGCAATTTTTTTTGCAGTGCGGAGCACAAAATGCAATGATGAAAGGAACAGGTCCCTGGACAATATACAATTTTAAGGAGCGTATGTACTAATACACACCATTTGAGTGGGTATCCCTTATTTAAATATGAATGTCTTTTCCAACAGCTTGTTTTATAGCGGATGGGCATTTTTATTGCTCATAATAATACTAGAGTGGCATGCTCGCTAGTAGACACTCTCCTGTGCAATTTATTACCTTTCCAGAAAGGTTTATGAGACTTTCGATCCCTTTTCTGAAATTACTTTTCCCTTTGGCAAACCAATCTCCCATGTAATGCAATTCGGTTCACTATCAATATGTAATGCTAATGCGAAATATGCCAAACTGGCACATTGTGGTGCTGCGGTATTAAGGGAAAAGCCCTCCACATTTATTTTAGCAGGGGAATAGTCAAAAAGTGCCGGCGAGATAAACATATTCCTTCTGCTACTCTTTAGAAAACAGAGCTTTATCAGCAGATCGTATTTCAATTTCAAGGGCAGCAGCAGAAAATCTATTGCAAAAATGGTATAAATCAATTCTTCCGCTAAATATTGGTCTAACCAGATTCGCTAGTAGATCATTTAAACGATTATTACTTTTTACCAAATCGATAACTAAATACCAAGCCAACAGTTTTTTAGTTGTTTGGTCTCGGTGAAAATGCTAAAAAAATTATCACGTTTTCCCCTATATGACTATTTTACAGGAATTTAAAATGACGTCACTGCCACTAATCTCAGCAACTTTTTTTGAAGACTGGGAGGGAAAAAACTATTCCACTCAAATTGAAAAAAGAGATGTTAGCACTGCAAGTAAACTTTTTTTTTACTTTTTCTGGGAAAAAACTATCTGGATATTTTTAGATAAAACAGTTACACGTTTTGACGTTTCCTCCTATTTTCCTAGTTTTAGCAACTTCTAAATCCTTTTTTATTCACTTACTAGGCGCAAATTAGAAATGATTTCTATTACATTTTTCCACTCCAAGAAAATTCTCCTACTGGTCATGACGAATTCTGCTCAATGACCCACATCCAGCAAACTTTTCGTTTCTAGCTGCTTAACAAACCGAGTGGAATTGGAGCGGAATACTCAGAAAAAAAACTATAAAAAATCCAACAGCTTAACAAGTCAAGTCCATACGATTCTGCGTTGATGATGTGACGCTGAAGATATTACAGTAAAAGATCAGATCTGCTTTTTCTTTTTCAACGATTACTTTTAGTTAGATGTGAAACTTCACTGACTTGGACAAGCAAATAATAATGCCAAATGAAACAACAACACATCCGATTTTGGCAGATGCTGTCAACAATATAAAATTTTTCTGTGTTGTTGCTTACCATGAACTCATGTGTTTTCATTTTATTCATTCATCTCGAAAATTTTATTTCCAAGAATTTACTTATTCATCTTTCTTTGTGTATGAAAAAGTTGTCTTTGTCTTCAATTCGCACTTAAAATACCCAAATTCTTTCTAGTGATTTCTTTTGTTCTCTACTTCTCAGAATTTTTGGCAGTTTTCATCATTTCTACACATCTTTCATCAGCGGAAGTGAATGAGGGACTAGTATTTCTTTGACAGAAAAACAAACTGCACTGCACACTAAAAGTTCGTATACTGTCATTTCATTTTATCAGGGTAAAAGTCAATTCGATGGAAAATATCTTTACTTAATATTTACATTTTTTGTCTTTTTTAGCGCAACTTCTGTTTTTGCTATTTTCCTACATTCCTAATTCTCCCACGCAAAGACTCTGACTCACCATTTTTCCAGTTATAAAAGTAAAGTATATTTTCGTAGTTAACACATTATGGAGAAAATAGACTGCTGAATAAGACAAAAAAAAGTATACAATAGTAAAAATCCATTTACTTCTCCGTGCCATAGCTTTTCTTTCCGTTTGAAGGAACACTTTTTGTGAATGTTTTTGTGCATGCATGCCTGCTTCACTGATCTGACAACGACAATTTCAGCACTCTTCTCTACCACAGCTTTGCTCCAACTTTCTTTTTTTCTCTGATGTAACAGATTTCGAATTTTAGACCTTTTTATAGACGCTAAACAAAAATGTAGCAGCAGTACTCGCGAAGAGAGTTCAGCTCCTCAACCATTTCATGAATGGCTTGTTTCTGTCTACTTTCGTTTTTACACTAACAGTCCTAATACATAAAATAAGTTATTCAGCTCTCACTTGCCTTCTTTCTCCAGCCACTTTTTTTTACTCCTCTGCAAGTAAGTACCACTCAAACACAGACAAGAGAAAATCCACGGAATTTATGAACGGAGAATGCTCGCACACAGACTTTTACTTGGAGGGTGTACAGCAAGAAAGTTATCTTTTTTTAGGTTAAAAGAAGAAAAGGAAAAACGGATTTGTCGTGGTGGTAAACAAGGAACATGTACTAAGAACGTGGGCCATTTTAAAAACATTGTAAATGGTAAACAACGCACACGAGCAGAAATTATTTTAACTCCGCAGCACTAATATAAAGTAGTGGAAGCACATTCAAAAATAGAGTATAAATCGGAGCTCGATCTGACATCACTTCTATAAGGAAGTACGGTTGCGCATGGATGAGCAGCGCTTATGAAATTATATAGTTCTTAGAAAATTCAGTTAGCAAACAAACAAAACGATCGTCCACATGAGTGCATCTCATTTTAACTTAACTGCTTGTATCAGCATAGTAGGAGCCATGTCTTGTCTTTACATTTCCAGTTTACTTTGCTCCTAGTAAGTTAGCTCAGACTTTTCTTGCCAAACTGTCAGGGGCAAGAGAAAAAGAAGATATTGCCATTCCAACTCGCAAATGATGTGGACGTCTCCCTCCTCCAAGAGAGAAAGAAAACAGGAAAACTGCTGGACCTTGCTTGACTCAGCTAGGAGAAATTGTGTAAAATGTGTGGAGAGTAAAGAATCTATTCTGGAAGTTGCTCTGGCGAAAGCATATGAAAAATAAGACGTCTGCTGTATCCTATAAATTAAAATTCCCTCACGCTGGAGGCTGGACTCAACTGCGCCGGAAAAAAAATTTTTATTTAAAGTTATGCTGGACAAAAGTTGGAGACATTTCAAGACAATATAGTATCAACAAATGGGACGTATAGAAGAATTCCAAATGAGAAAATGAAAATATTTTTGGGAAATCGGTAACAGTACGCACTTCCAGGAAACGTATGTAAAATTTCGCTGAAATTTTTTTAGGGAAGATTAAAAATAGCTTAAAATGGTGAAATGAAATTCAAGTAAAACTTGAGCCTGGACGGAACTGATTTGCAATATAGCATATTTCCCACATATTTCCAGGAATAAATTTTTTTTAAAGGAAAATGGTTTTTGTCGACCATTGTGATGTAAAACTGAAGTGAAACTTTTCTAATATTTTATAAGTGCTCTAGTGGCAGCATTTATAACCTTGTTGACTTTTTTTTCTTTACGCGTCGCAAAGTAAACCTCCTCCGGAAGCTATCAAAAGCCGATCGTTCCACATGATAACATTGAAAAAGAGACAGGACCCAATGAAATATTGTTTCCTGACAAACCATAACAAAAATAGGTTCCTTCCTAGCAGTCCTAACAAACGCAACGAAGCGTACTATTTATTCTATACAGCAAAAATAAAAAAAGAACCAGATGAAAAGAGGAAATGTTATTTTATTCATTGAGACAAAAGCATGAGGGAGCACTATTGTTCAAATTTTTTTTCTTTTGCCAGTTCAGTGTCAGCTTTGACAGTTCTGCTACATTTGTTATATCATAGAGAACTAGGCACAAAAAACGGAAGTGAGCTCTACACAAACAAAGGAAAGATTTATTTCTAAATTTCAAATTAGGAAACACCTCAAACGACAAGTGAATCAGTGTTTGGGTTGCTGAAGCTGCAACACCATTGTTTTTGTTTTTATGCACCTTCCTGGGAAAATACGGTTCTTTATGAATATCATAATGGAACATGTTTGCATGGCATGCTAAAATGTTATTACATCCCCAAACTTGAAAAAACTTTTCTCACGCGAACCCTTTTTCTTGTTGTCCCTCTCCTCACAAGGGAAATTTTTTTTTACCGGAGTCGGAAGTTCCACAGGAAGAATAGTAAACTTCCACTTGTCATCATGATCATACAATATTCCTTGCTTTCCTCTTCTTTCTAGAAATCATATGGTACATGGTACATGGAACTTTGCATAACGACTCTTGTTACTTCTTCACTGTACTTGAACACATTCTTTCAAAAATAATTCTTAGTAATGCTCCTAGTCCTTTTTGTATCATACTCAAGTTCCCTCCAAACTGGAGGGACTAAACCAGAGGAAAATTGAAATCCCATTAGGGAGGAATCTAAAATTGCTGCTCGTAAAGAGTGACTAAATACTTGTGCATCTAAATAGGAATTATTATGTTTTGTGGCTCTACCTATATTTGGTAAGTGTACTATCAAGTAATTAGAATTGCATTATTACACGCACACTACATTTTCGGATGATAGCAGGTGCTGCGAGATCCCGGGGATAGATCCATTAAAAAGGGAAATCCAACAGAGTGGTTTTCTCTCGAGAGTAATTAAAGACTTTATAGAAAGTATCATTTTACAGCTGTATCATGTACACGAGTGTAGTACCTACTTTGTTGTAATTTAGTTGAGTACAGTAATCGTTTTAATGAACAGCAGCAAACACGCGTCCCTATAGCTATCCATGGAATAAAAGTGACAGGAACAGCAAGCCCGTGTGATATTTTCCACATCTCGAGGGAAATCGTAGTCACCACGCCAGAGTTATAATCGTGAAAGGAAGTGATTCAGCAAGAAAAATTATTCTAAACTCTTCTTATTTGACTGGGTACGGGATTTTCATATTGAAAATAAAATGCGATGGGCTTCAAAGCCTAAAACGGAGATGAGACTGAATCACAGACATCTGCGATAGTTTCCCTTTAGGATACCCCATATTATTTATAGTACATGTGGATAACATACTTATCTACATACATCCCAGCACATTCTTCGTTTTTTTTCGGGAGAATAATGTTCCTGTCACTAGGAAAGTGAGAGGAGAGAGAGAGGTGAAATGTTTTAAAAGCTTCTCCCCATTAGATTAAATGTACTCTGGATTAACTAAATGGCATTTCTGTACAACTTGTCATGTGATGTGACTCTTGGGCTTGACACATACTTTACACATGGTAAGGCTGACTTTTCATGTCAGAGTATCATAAGATTTTTGGCTGGAGCTGGAGGAATTGCTCAATGAAATATGCACTGTTTATACCAAATGTAAGACTAGTTTAGTAGTAGCGGGCGACACAACATTCAAAAAATGAAGTAGGTATGAAGACTTGCAAAATAAATTATGTGCGCTGCTCTAGAGAGTGCATGCAAAATGGCAAAGTCCTTCTCTACACAGAAAAAAATGACATCTCAGTACAAGGAAGATAGATTGGCTAGTCAAGCAGTAGCAATAGCGGGAAGTGAAGGCGTAGGGCAACCCAAAGGAAGTAAATGAACTCAGAGAGGAAAGTCCTCCTAATATTACAATATGCACAGCAACGTAATAGCGAGTATAGTTAGATATCATTTAAAGTTTTATTTCTAAAGAAAAAAGGAAATCTTAAAAGAAACTGTTTTTTTTTTCGTAAAAACTTGTTCGCAATTTATGACTTCCATCTGCTTTCTCTGAAAGTAAGTTGTGCAGCCAGAAGTGCAGCAAAGTAAGAAGGTTCCCGCAAGATATGGAATAATTTCTATGCAAACTGCACGCACAATACTCTGACATGGAATTGTTATTGCCAGCCGCTGATTTACAATTACAACTTAGTGACAGGTCCCGATGTGCACCTACATAAAATGTAAATTCGATAACATGAGGAAGTTGTGAAAACGACCGGTTTGAGAAAATGGGACTAAAAAAGGGAGTAGGGAGTCCTTACAGACTGCGACTATTATTGTTATTATTATCGCTGTTACTGTCACTTTCCACATTTATGTAACTATTTGGAGTACTTTAAACTGGCGTGTAAATGAGTTTACCACAAATAAAAATCCACAAAGCGCACTTCAGGAAATGGATGTGAACAAGCGCATGCCAGTGCCAGCTAAAAAAATAAAACGCTATTTAAAATTTTTTTGTTTCTGTCAATTCCAAAGCAGTTAATTTGCACGTGAGAAATGGGAGCGTACTCCTTCCAGCGTAGTTTTCGGGGGAAATGATGATCCATACCAAGTGGGAAAAATAACAAGTAAAGTAACAGATGACACTATAGTCATATGCTAAATGCCGCGGAAATTACCTCGACGAGCCTCATTTGTTACGACTTTTATGGAAATGAACCTAATGATCTCATGAATGCGAACCACACTATTATCCATCCCTCTTCATTCTCCCTGGGAAAAAATGCGTTCACTCCACACTCCAAAGCTATAGCTACGTTTTTGATTTGATTTGATTTGATTTGATAAGACTTTATTAACATTGTGTTACAATAATGTCAGTTGAAAAATCAACTGTTCTTCCCACATGAACACACATCAGTGCATCATTAAAAACATCATTAAACGTGCAGTCTGTGTAAAACGGCTTGGGAAAAAAAGTAGAAAAGAAACTTCCATTACGATGATTATTATTGCCACATTATGTAAGAAAAACTCCACATTTCATTTCCCCACTCGCACTTTTTCTATAATGTATGGAGTGGCTAGGGATGAGGATGCACAACTTCCCCAACCTTTTTTTTCATATAATCGTCACGTTGGGAAAAGGTAATAGATTTATATCCCTGGATATTTAGACGATGAGAAACTGCTAATCGCTACAATAATAACTTAGTTCATCTTTTCCTAAATGAGTGTTTACGGATCTACTTTAAGAATTCAAAAATATTATTAAAAACCAAGCTTTTAGGTAGTAATAGTTTAAACAGTGATGAAAAACACTAGATATTTTACCCTGGCCATGAATTTATAGCATTTCACCGTTCCCTTGAATTTAGTTTTATTATGCCACTCAAATTTGATAAAAAAATATACCTACATTTTCTGGCATTGATGCCTTCTTCCAAAAAATTTTCGTTAGTCTAGCCACCTAGACAACTAAAAATTTTTGTACCTGACAAAAATGTAAATTCTTATCTCGCCCCATCTCCATTCACTGCACTTTGCCCAAAGATTTAAATACGTTACTTTAATGTATTTTTTTCCTGCAATTTTTTAACATTTTCCGTGCACTCTTCCAAGTTTCTCTATTCACAATGCAAGCGCGTCAAATTATTATTTTGAAGAGTACTAAAGAGTGCGTTTCTCGTAAAAGATGGATGGAAATCAATTTTCGGAGGGCGAGTCATATTGTAGCTTTTAGAGCGAGGGAAAAGTGTGAAGAATGCGAAGTCTTTTTTTACATGTGCTGAGGTTGTAAAAAGTAAAAGTTTTTCAGTTTCAGCCCTCCCATTCTTAAAGATTTCGCTATTGTGTTATAACTTGTAGACTTTGTTGCAGGAAGCGATTTTTCCTAAAAAGAGAAAGCACTTTGTTAACACGACGTTACTTTTCCTATTTTTGAAGCCCATTGTTGGAAACAGAGTGAGGGAGAGAGTTACATCCAAAACTTTATTTTTTCTTTTGAAAAGGGAAGAGTATGGAATGTTATTTGGGCATGCATGTACATACTCATCACCACATCACCAACAACTTACACATTATTATTAGTACATATCATCATATAGCGGAGTGCAGTCGGGGAGAAAGGAAAAAAATAACGGTCCACCAACCACTAAACTAGCCAGCCATAGTCACTAGTCACATCATAAACATAAAATAAATGTATAGGCTAGGGCAACCAGATAGCAAACGTAATCTCAGAAATAAAACAGACCGAAAATCGGGAAAAACTCGAGCAGGAAAAAAAATGCAGGGCCATGATGATGAGCTTTGAGTGGAGTGTTATTGTGTGGGAACGACAGAGATTTATGAGAAATGCTAGTTAGAGGGAAACACCCTATCCCATTACTGGAATAAGAATCAAATTGAAGGCTACCCTACCCCACACAAATACACACTTTTTTTCTAGATTATCCTTTTAGCGTAAAATTTTTTCTTTCTTTCTAATGTTTTCACACAATTTCAATTCTAAAAAGGGCCACATATGTTCCAGTTTACATACATAAATTGAGAGAAGGCGTCTAAGGAAGAGGAATACGAGAGGAAAAACCATTTTCATTTACTAATAGAATTGGAAAACTGGAATAGTGGAACAGAAAGTGAAATCCAATAAATGGAACGCATCAAAGGAGCCATTCTAAATTAACAGAGAGGAGGAAATGGATAGTGAAAATCGGGATGGAGTAATGATTATTGATCTCTCAGAAATTGCGTAGATCTTTGAAATCCTGCCCATGTTTATTTTTCTCTACGCATGCTACTACTCTTAGCTTTAGGTCATAGACAACTCTGCCGTAACGTCAAGCTATTCATTTCCCTGTCAGAAAACTTACGTGAGAAAACGCTCACACATTTTCCACTGCAAAAAAAATATGGCTACCGGTAAAAAATAAAGAGTCATTGTTATTTGAGTGAGAGCTAAGCACATTTAAACGGTTCTAATCAGTATAAAAAACTGGAAATGAGCTTCATGTCATTGCCATGTCGTAATGCGACAAGACAACATCCGCCATGAGGAGGGAAAGGAGTCAACATCGGATCACGTGAAGTAAAAGCCCCGGTTTGCTGTGCAATTCGGGTATCTGCGTGATCTCTGAATGGGTTGCGCTGCTCACATCCTACCAGCAGAACGCCGACCTGGACAACAGCTTGTAAAATCATCATCAGCCTGCACGTGTTATTTTTACCACTGTTTCATTACCAGTTCAGGAATGAGAAAGTGTAGAAAGAAAGGCGAAATTTTGGGGCATTAGCTACCCAAGGCATCTAACGTATTCCACATGCATAAGGGAAATGGGATGATGAAGGCGGAATGGAAGTTGATAGTTTTTTTTGCTTCGAGAAGAAGAGAAGGGCATTACTTACTTCACAATTCCACTTTATGCCTGCATGAGCTTTTTCGTTGTAATTTTGTTTGAAGACATACATTACGACTTCTAATGCATACATTACATAAACCTTAGAAAACTTTGTGCTCTTTATTTACCATAGTGGCATTAGCAGAAATGCGCCATTAAAGACTGAGCAATCATACGTTATTCCCCGTTTTTGGAGGAAAAGGATAGAAGTGGTAAGAGAAATACTGTTTTAAAAGTCCAGCTGGTTTTTTGGGCAAAACATATTTACCAGAAAAGCGCAGCGTGCTCAGGCTCAACAGACGGAGCCTTTCATTTTACTCTCTTCCAATGCAAAAACAGATTCTTCTAGGAGCAGTGTAACTGTTCAGCTGTAAAATTGGCAAGAGGTCAAATGATTTTCTGAAAACGTACGTAAATGCTAACGAAACGTATACAGTTTTATTTTTTTGCTACAGCGCTTCCCGTCCTAACCAAGTTCAGTTCAATAGCCCGTGTATAAACTAAATTAAAGGGAAGATATGACTCTTTCCCTTAAATGAAACAGTTTTCAGCGAAAAGAGAAAAGCCCCCCATTTTCTCTCTTTTGTTAATGCTTTTTTGACTTGTTTAAATTCTACTGCACATTTCCGTACGTAAATGAATACATGGATCTCATATCTATTCATGCGTTTTTTATTACACAAGCAGCTTCCACTCACAAACCATTCTGGACTCTGGACAGTATTTATCCAAATGAAAAGCAAGTTTTAAAGCGGTCATGTGAATGAACACTTCACTGAGAGAAATATATATGCCAGCGGAATGCTAAGCCCTATTTTTTCCAAAGAAATTGTCTAAAATGGAGCGGCAAGATCACAGCTCTACTTTTTTTACATATAATATGAGCTCATTTGTATGGATATAAAAACAAGGTCTTTCCTTTTTTTGCTCCCTGTATAAAAAGCGAATTTTATCCACTAAATGAACTCTAAATACTTGCGCGTTTAATTATGTAGATTAGAGATTGCCTCCTCTGTTATCTGTTTCCTATATGAGTTGCATTACCATACGCGAAAAAAAAGTGGCGCTCCCCCTAACATGTTTTTATAGACATAATTCAGAAACATTTCAAAGGAAACTCCCATAATAGTGAAAGTTCTCGAACAAAAGAAATAAAACGGAAACGAGGTTGCCGAAAAAATACGGTAATTTGGAAATGAAGGATGCTTTCACTTACATTTTTTTGTCTGGCTCGCATTCACATAGGTGGATTTCCTTTTTCCAGACGGTAGCACGCATAAATTCTCCCAGTTTTTAGTGCTTCACTTCGATTATATGAAAAGAGTCGGAGGGAAAATTGAATGAAGCATTACGGAAAAAATGGCGATTGACCCTTTTCGAATATTTTTTATATTATTTAGGAGTACAGACATATACCAGCCAAAATTTCAAATGGATTAGCTCAGGGCATGAACTTTTTACTAACCGGTGTTCTCTTTGAACTGTGCGAAACGGATAAAAATAGAAAAACGTTTCGGCAATTTTTTGTAGTCATCTTGAAATCAATTCCTGCTCACAGGTAATCATTAAAAAATGGGTGGCTTAACATTACGCATTCAAAGCTGGTGTGAGTTCTCTCGCTCCATTTTTATTTTCAACCATTTGATTTCCATTACACACGAGAGAAGTTCATTTTACTGGTGCACGTATCAAACTTGTATTACCTTCCTTGTGGGCTAATACGAGAAGAGGAGAGAAAGAGAAGAGAGCACTAACTTTTATATCTCTTACATTTGCTTTTCCTTGTTTTTCTTTCGCAAACGACACTCGAATCCTCTCTCTACTTTCACCTTTGGAAGACCAAAAAAACTTTTGCTACTCTTACTTTATGGGAAAATCGAATGCCCTTTTCATTTATACACGGCAATATTCCATTGTAATGATAATGCGAGAAAATTTCTTCATAGTTTACTTGCGTTTCGGGAGACACAACTTCTGTGGAAACTAATGTATTTTTCGGCTGGGATTGTAAATGAAAGCATATGGCGAGGAGAGAAGAGGAGAGCCAAGCCTAGGCTTTTCCTTCCGCCTCAATGGTTTGCAATCATGATGATGAGATGAGCGAGCTGAAATTGCATTGTCTGAAAGTTCCCCACGACTGCAAATGGTTTGGCATGATGTCATTTGTAATTTTCGATTTTAGTGCTGATTGTAAAGATCGAAAAGTTTCGGGGACTTCCAAACGCTCCTCACACATGTGTGGAAAATGGGAAAATATAACTTTTGTTCTACGTCGATAGCGCCATGCACATGTACGATATCGGTCGGATTTACTTTCCCTTTTTACTTTTTTACGCTGTGCTAATTTCCTACATAAGTGACATTCTGACATTCGTGACCTAGTTGAGGGTCAGAATCTTTTGTTAATGCGATGCAGTGTGCATGTAAGCTGCAAACAAGCAGGGTAGAAATGAAATGCGAGGCCATGTAACAATAAAAGATTCAGTAAGATGCAGCTTATAGCACACTCATACTTTCTTCTACCCATTTTCTGCCAGACTCGTTCTGCAATTTGGATTCTGAAGAATTTTTCGAGCGGAATTCACAGGAAAGTATGTGAAACACAAAATTATTTTAGCACGGATTAAGCAATCTCGAGAAAAAAATGTTAACCAAAAATAGAAAGAAACCCGAGCTATTAAGGAACATGGCGAAAACTCGTAGAAAGTACAATACCTATAAGGGAGCAAATGAATGTTCATCATTTTATCAGGGAACAAAAACTTTCCATTCGACAACTTTCATTTGTTTCGTTTTCACAAACAACCCAATTCATCCTCCACTTCGTTTTCAATCCAAGTTTTTTGCGGGATTCCTAGTGAATTCAAAAAGAAAGTTTCCTTTTTCTCTACTTCAGCTCCAATCCCAAAAAATATACGAGATGCCTTCCCTCCTTTTTTCTTTAGTTACCAAAAAGTCTTTTGAAAAGTCCGTTTCTGCTGTGATTTAGTTTGTCTTGTGCTGTAAACATGATGGCAAAATGCGGGAAAGGGGAAAACTTTTTTTTGTTTGTAAGTTGAGAGGACTGGAAAAGATGCAAAAGTCAAACACAATTTGCGAAATTTGATACAATTGTTGAAGCCTGAATCTATATGTGTTGGAGTATACTTTCTCCTACACTGTTTTCCATGTTTAGTGTTCGGCAGGTAGTAAATGTAGTTTATACAGTTCATTTAACTGGTTCCTACCCGTTTAGCTACTTTGATTTTAGGTATGATTCACGATAAGAAAATGTATCGAATTTACCAGAAGAATAGACCAGAGTTTTTGCTTACAAAAGCATGCGGAAAGTTTTATTGTCTTGAGATTCTCGGAAAGTTTCCAAGGCTCAGTCCTTTTTTTGACTATTTTATTGCACAAACTATGCTGAGAGTCTCTGTTTGCAAAGTAGTCGAGGATATTCACGTGTGCTAGTAGCAGAATAGAAAAACCAATTTGCAATGCCTTTGTTCAATTTCTGTTGTAGTTAATAAAATCTCCTGATTCTCATCTACAATTTGATTATTTTGACGAATATGTATATTATACGTTTAGCGCCATAAAAGGGTATTGTTCCTTTAAAGTAACTGCTCGAGTCTTTCATTTCGTTGCAGAAAAGTTTTTAAGATTGTACCTAACTTCAAATCAAGCCATGAGCAGAAAAAGGATTCGATTATTTTCTACGTAATATTTAATATTGCTTTTTTTAAAAAGGGTATTGTTCCTTTAAAGCACTGCGCGAATCTTTCATTTCGTTGCAGAAAAGTTTTTAAGATTGTACCTAACTTCAAATCAAGCCATGAGCAGAAAAAGGATTCGATTATTTTCTACGTAATATTTAATATTGATTTTTTTGTGAAGCTTCCCAGTAAATACGAAAACATAATATCTTACTTTCTTTCGCTTTTGTCGTCAACAGTTTTCGATGAATCAGTCGAAGGTCTTCACCTTCCACATTTAGCCGCAACACATTTGACTGAAGGCTTCACAGGAAAACATGAAAACGCTCCAATCAACTCCCAACTGCGGTATTCTGTTTCTGTAAACTTCCTCTGTTTCCGGTGAATTAGTTCTGTAAATAAAATACAAGTCGTAAATTAGATTTTGACCTATTTCCACTGTTTTCTCACTGCTAGAAATATAGTTTATCTAAACAATTCCAGAAATCAAACAAGCTTAAGTTATCAGCTTAAGGCTTAACCAATTTTATGCTTGCTCGATACGAAAGTACTAGAAATTGGGTCTGGGACCAAAGATGCGCCTTTTCCGAAAGTTGTGCACACTACCAAAAATGATTGGATGAGATTAGTCTGCTTGCCTTCCAACAGTTAATAGCATAAAGTAAGTAAATAGTAAATACTGTTCTTTTATTTATACACACATGTCTACTAAAATGAAGATTAGTAGGTTAGAGCATTCAAAATGTTTGCAAAATTTGCTTTATGGCTTGCAAGAATTCGACTAAATAAAGCTGCCTGCAAAAAGATTCTCGAAACGTTTACGAAAATCAAGAAATTTCAAGAAAAACTTAAAAGAGAATTTGCCGGCTTTTTAGGCATGCAAGATAGTAATAACTCGCCAAGAGTCTAGAGCTTGTGCAAATCATTTCGAAAACGTTTACCTAATCAAATCGCTTTGCAGTTTACTTTCCCAGGATTATGCGGGGTCTGCACACAAAAATATTTAGGTAAAGTTCAAGTTTTTGAGGCATGTTATGATAGGAAGTGAGTGATGAAATCATTTTCCACTGTTTACAGCTTCCACTGTTGTTTTTCAATACCAAGGATTATGCGGGTTCTGCACACAAAAATATTTAGGTAAAGTTCAAGTTTTTGAGGCATGTTATGATAGGAAGTGAGTGATGAAATCATTTTCCACTGTTTACAGCTTCCACTGTTGTTTTTCAATCTACACATCAAAGGAAGAAAATTGCCAAACAAGCATTTAATGAAGGTTATCTGCTCTTCCCTTAAAAAATTCTCGGCATGTTCTTCATGTTGCAAGTATCATCGTCAGCCCTACCGTAAAATTAATTCGCCAAATATGAAAAGCCATTAGAGGCAGAAGCCCTTAAATAATTATTTCAAAGAGGAAAGTCTGTTTGCTCTTTTCCCCTCATGTGGTTTATTTTAATAATCGGAGATGAGTTATTCTTTGGAGGGGTATTTACTTCACATGGTTACAAGTATCGACCTTGTAATACTTTCCACAAGTATAAACAGCTTGGGTGGAGTGGTGGTAGTGCACTATCCTATTTCTGAACTTTGTTTTGCAAGATGTGATCCGAATGCCACATATGACATGAGCCCCCTGTAGTGCACAAAACTATATTGCTTCTCCAGTGGTCCGCATATTTTCGACCTTGGCTCACCGGTTCTCCCTTTGAAACTTCTTTTTTTATATTTTTTGAAGTACTTTCCGCAAAATAGTTTTACACTATATGCCCTTGTCCATTAACAATGCAAAATTGAGAAATAAGGAGCATGTTTTGTGAAGCGGCTTTAAATGCCATTTTTATACTGAAGCTTTCACTTTTTTACGGCTACTATCATCATGATCCACCCACAGGCATTTTCAACAGCTCCATTCCACGAAAAAAAA
>JAHZND010000902.1:0-14578 GCA_027744115.1 Acrocyrtus sp. NNG-2020
TTCATATTTAATATAATCAGGAAATTGATTATTCAGCGCACTAACCGAATTCTACTCATGAATTTATATGAAATTTATGCACAGAGAAAGACACCATAAACACTTGGGCTGAATAAAAAACAAGCTGAAAAGTGCTGAAATTAAAATCTTCTCAAATGAAACCAAAATCAAGTTAGCGATGCGATGATGGCAAGTTCAATTTCCAATGAGGATTTTCCAACTCTGTGAGCGAGTATCACTTACTACCACTGCTAGTACACTTTATTTCCGAAATTTGGTTCACTTCATCATTCCCATTTAAAGGGAAAAGTTAGGGAATCCTTTGTTCCTCACTTTATGCATAATGGATTTCTCAGATGTCAAGCGTTAAAGGCGCTCTTCATCAAAAATGCCTTCAATATTCACCAAAAACCAGGATCTATTCTTGTATTTATTTTTCCATCGTATAAATCCGAGCCGTATCCCGACTATAACAATGCATCAAAAAGTACTCTAAGCGTTTTACAAGCAGTCTGTTCTATCCAATTGCCGGATTTAAATGCAAATTATTTCTGCCCGGTTCACCCCTTTTCTAGATTCCAGACATGGAGACAGCAATTGATTCTTATCATAATAATCTGCAAGGAGATAAAGTTATGAGTGGGGAATGAGAGATGAGGATCCTGTCATTTCGCAGAAGCAGTCTTGCGTGGTTGCTGGTCCGGAAGAGAAATTTAATCCTATACAGGCAATGCTAAAATGTATAGATTTTGTGGAAACAATTTCACCACTTTAAATCTCCCTCAAAGCATATTATCTTACTCTTTGCTGACATCCAGAATTTTCTCCAACCTTTTGTCTGAATCTCTGGAAATAAACCTTTCGTGCAGATATCCCACTCTGGGTGCATTACTATTCCTAGTAATCCCAGAGAAAAATTTTTTTCTTCACGCTTTCATTCACAATTTCACAAAAACCAGGTACCCATAGCGTAGCATTTTTTTCGAAACTTGCCTATACCGTTATCTGGCGTATTGATACTGTGGCGAGTAATTTTTTTTGGAGGAGTTGCTGCTGTCACTATCTTTCGTTATCTTTATATTCCATCCAATTCCAGACACAATGATGATGCACTTTACAGCCTATTCCGATCCATGCTGTCAGCTTCTCCCAAATTTTCCTTCTGCTTCCGTGAGAAAGCAATCATTTGAGAGACCAGACTCACTTCAGCTTCAATTTCAATCAATTTCGATAAACGATGCACTTTACAGCCTATTCCGATCCATGCTGTCAGCTTCTCCCAAATTTTCCTTCTGCTTCCGTGAGAAAGCAATCATTTGAGAGACCAGACTCACTTCAGCTTCAATTTCAATCAACTTCGATAACGACTTGGGTATATAGAGTGCTAGTGAAGTTAGGGAGCTTAAAAGGGGTAGGAAAACAATATAATGAAAATGAGAAGTAATCGAGATCGGGAATTTAGTGATCTGGATGCGGTTAGGTATATATTGTCTAAATACATCGTTGAAGATGTAAAAAGCTTTTTATTTTCTGAGAGGGTTTTCAGTTGATATGTCTACAGGAAAAGTGGAGCCTGGCGGTGATGGGACAAAACTTGAGTGAATTTTACCTGAAGGAGAATGCAAATAAGGAAGAGTAAATAAAGGATGGATGGGGTATCAACGTCAGCTTTGCAGTTTCATTTTGTAGTAATAAATAGGATTCGGGAGACAAGACAGTTTTAATTTTCGTGAATTAGACAGCATGCCGATCAGGAGAATGCGAATTAGGGCAGTAATGGAATAAACTTGTTGCAGTGGCTTTCCCCGGAAACTGCAATCATCATTTTTTCAAAGGAACTAAAAGATGTTATTGTACATTAAGCACTAAAATGTAATTTCTAGCTACATCTTACTTGGAATAAATTTCGTTTAAGGTGGATTCCTCAGAAATGAATATTTAAGTGGGGCCTATTTGAACAAGCGATTTCTCGTTACACGAAAGCAAATATGAAATAGGCTTTAATTGTGCCCGTTCTCAGAAATGGAACTCGTAATGGAATAATCTGGCAGTTGGTTTAGGTAGCTTTAGCTCTAGCAGAAGTAGGAACCGTGAAATCACGACAGTTTTTATTAAAAAGTGCAAGCGATACTATAGATTCTATTATAATTGGAGAGAATTAAATCTAGTTTGGACTAGAAAAGAATCCCCAGAAAACAGATAGCATTCTTACTGGAACGAACAAGCAGATCGTACTCCTTTTAATGATGTATAAATAACTGCTCGCTGATTTAAAAAAAAATGAGAATTCGGAATTCATCATGTATATAAAATATGGGCTCTGGCTTTCTTTTTTAGTATGGATGAAACGAGCCCAGATTAATTTCAGAAAAGCAGTATTTCTACATGTAAAGCGATCAAGAATATCCAGATCAATGGAAACTTTTAGCACAAAACTCTATACAGATGATATCCACCGAGTGAAAGTCGTGATCATTTGTTTTCATGTACTCACCTATCCACATTTCATTGCGTGACCAGCAACTACTTCCGTTGGAAGTTCCCATTTGTATCTAGCCCTGCTGCTATATTTCATACTTTTGGCTTTACTAGAAGTATTCAACACCTTTTCCCCGTTGCTCCTTTAAACGTAACGCGACGAATTTAGGATTTGCTGGAACTTTCTGGCAACACTTTTTAGGAAGAGTAAGTATTGGGCAATTTTCTACTTTCCGCATAATATTTTGAAACCTTCTAGTTTGATGATATGGGTGGGAAGAATGCTTCTCGGACAGGTAAATATACAACCACAACAAATTTATTTCATTGTTATTATGGGCATCGTTCAAATCAGTTTGCGAGGTTTGCTTAGAGAGCCAATTACCCTTGTTTCTGCGAGTAGCCTGGAAGCAGTACGCTATATCCTCCTCGTAAGTCATGAAAGCTTTTTTACGGTAACGGAAACCAGCACGTTGTCCAGATTTTGTCTGCTCTGAACGTTTTTATAGCTTTGGAAGAGTTGTAAAGGCGAAAGTTTGGAACTGGGGTGTTCTGAGATTTTCAGTTTCTCTCTTGTACTAGTAGTAGTATTTACATAGGAAATGGTAGAAGAAAGCTGACACCAGACGCACAATCAGTTTGTATGTGAATGCTTATTTTCTTGATGACCACATGAAACATTTAATTGGCTACTCATATTCCATTTTAACGACATATCTTCTTACTGTGACAGCCACCGTCTTCGATTTCATTTCATGGCCTACAATTTATTTTGGCTTACTCAAAGGAGACGAATCGTTCAAGCGAATATTTTATTTTCATGGTACAAAACTTGACAGTATGAATAGTGGAATATGCCTCAGTCGGGAGTAGGTACTATCGAGTTTCCCATTTACTACCCAGTTACCTAACCTATCAACTTCACTTTTTTTGGTTTTCCCTTGCCTGCTTTTGTGAAGAAATCAAGTAGCGAAACGAGATATTCCTTCTTTCCGGCTTTTCCCACGGTTTGCATTTCTCCCAGAAAAATATATCGCAATAACACACCAATTGCTTCATTCTATTGTGTCCATTTTTTCTGAATCTGTGAACAGAAAAAGAAGAAATCTGGAAAAAGGAATGACGAAATGGCAGACAGGGATTGTGAAGGAGAAAGCTCTTCTGACGACAATGATTCTGCCAGCGAAATTTACACAGTGTATCTCCACGGTCCTCGCTTCATTGTGCCGATTTCTTTATTCAATTTCAAAAGTCACAATGCGGAAACAAGCACCTTCAGCACCGCGGCAGGATCTTCAGGCAACTCTCAACAGAAGCAAAGTGGGCTGGCACCTTCTCCGTCAGCAGCTCCGAGATCAAGTTGGCCGAATAGCAGATATCTTGGTCTGCCGACAAATGGACTAATCGCAAAGAAGTACCGATTCAAGTCAGAGCCGCGTCTTGAAGTAGAGCCCTCCAGCACTTGTGCTGGCAGGGAAGGGGAGAATTTCCACAAAGGAATAAGTATCATCAGTGGGAACAATGGAGGTCGGAAAAGCAGCAGAGCTGCTGCAGCTCCAATTCCCCCACCAACAATAATACAATGGGGGGATGATGATGATGTAGGTTACGGAAACATGGATGAAAGTGAAATGGTAGGAATAAGTGGCATTTCGAGTGCCGGCTCCTCCACCACCAGCTGTAATAACATAGCAATTGGGAAGATTCCCTCTTCAAGAAAAGGAAGTAGCGCAAGTGGCACTGGAAGCAAAAGATCAAGTATTTTTTCAGCCTTCAAGAATCCATGGACATATCTCACAGGGTTTATAAAGCCTGGAACTAGCGGCAGTTCGGCAAGCAGAAAGGAAAGTGTTGTCAATTACTACTACCCAGTGGAAATTGGAGATCTTGGAATTGGCACGAGTGGCCGCCAAAATGACAATTACTTGCTAAAGCCAGTTGCTTATTTTGGAGGACAATCAAAGTCCTCAGCGTCCTCTACATCTCCTCAACAGCAAAGGCAAAAGTTCAGCTCTGTTCCGGATCTCTGGGCTGTAAGAGGCTCACCGGATTTCGACATAAATCATTATAGTACCCACAAAAAATACTCGATTAACAGTGATACTGCAGTTGTGGGAGGGAGTGGGATTAACCCAGCAAGCTCCTCTTCCGACCTTGTGGTTGATAATCCGGATCCAGATCCGGTTTTAAAGCTTATCGTTACCAGCCACGAGTCCGTATACTTGTGAACTTCTCTACGAATTATATTCAATCCCTTTTCTAAAATTTAAACTAAATTCAGTATCTGTATAATAACCTCTGTAATTTACAGAGAAGGACAATCAGCTCCCCAAATCGAAAAGAATTTTTCAGTACAATAAAACCCGAAACCTCTTTCGTTAGCTGCTACAAACTCTATCATATTTTATAAGTCAAAAATGAAAAAAAGTACTTCAACGCATTTTTTATTAAGATCAAAGCTTTTATTATCTTTAAAAGTTAGGTGATTTTTCTACCGCTATAAATAATAACTGTTACATAATTAGGTATAGAAGTAATATAATTTTTTGTGTGGTAATATATATTGAGAAATATCAACTGTACTGTATATAGGATAGATAGGCAATAATATAATATTTAATTATATATAATTTTGTAGTATGGTCAACACGACATCAATCTTTCCATTTGCTTTTATCATGAAAATTCTGAAACACTGTAATAGTAGTAGGAGGAGAGAGAGGTTTTTAGTTTTACACGTCATCTTCAATTCAATGACATGACAAGAGGCAGAACAGTGAAAGTCTTCTTAATATGATTGCATTCTTGGTGTCTGTTTGTTAAGCTTTCTTACCCTACGGCATACCTTATACGTTTCATCTAAGGAATATATATAGCCTACCTATTTTAACTAACCGTATATTCCATCTAGTTAACAATATTAATATATATTTTTCTGTAAGACAGCATTTATAGGTAGTAAGGTATTATATAATAAGTAGCAGATGTACAGTTTTAAAATTCTGCTCCGATTACATACGCACTACTATATTTACCTATGTTGGTCTAACAGTTCTAAATAAAATACCTTGAAAAGTTGAAAAACTGTTTTTTTTCTTTTAGCATTATCGAAGCTAAATAGATTGGTAATTAGTAACTCATAAATTGTATGGTCTAGTTAAAAATTCATTTGTAGAGAACATCATATCATATAGTTTCTAGTTTTTAGGCACACATTTTCGTACAACTGTAATAACACACTAATGTTGCGTTTGCAATGCACAATTATTATTTTTTATTTGGGTACTCATTTACTTCTTTTTATTTGGATCGGGTTTCCTGTTCGGGTTACGTTCAAGTGTTTTGTTTTTATAATTAAAATGGAATTAATTAGTTTGGAATAGAGAAACGAAAATTTTCATACGTTAGTTTTAACATACGAGCATTGTTTTTTTAGTATAAATTGCACTTTTTTCTTACAAATCTCTTTATGAGCACCGAGAAAAGCAGACATATCGCATTGCATTGCAAAGAAGAAAGTTTCAACTGTGGTTTGCACCTTTCCGACGATTGGAATACTTTCTAGGAGGAACTAACTTTCCGATTTGAATTTAAAGTCAAAGTAGGATGCGAATAAATGCAACTTTAAAATTGTTTGTTCCGTTCAAGAAAATACATCTAGCTACTATAGTGGTAAGCAATTTCTGTCCTTTGAAAGAAACTTAAAACCTTCAAACAAATATTTTTAGCCTACCGCATACCGCCTAGGTCAATACTCTATTACGGACTTCTATACAAATAGACACAACAATTTTGTATAAGAAAATTTTTTCTATAGTTTACTTATCACCACAGCTTGTCAATCTACGAATAACGTATTAGAAAATTGTGCTTTAAACGTGTGTAGTTTATGTGTAGAGGACAGGCTTTGAAACTTGATCCTTTTGTTCATGCGTTTTTCTTTGTTTGGACAGGCTGATATGGCTTCATTGTATGGCACAAATTGAGTTGCACCTCGTCACATCAACTTTGTTTTTACTGAAAGTTGTGAATGAAATAACAACTCAATGCTTATGTGCTAACATATTACGCTAACCTACACGACAGTAATCATACACTAATTCAACGATTTAATTACCTACACAGTGTATAAGATTACGAAATTAAACAAGTGGATAGTTTCAGGTGCAACACCTTCCTACCACTACAACGTAATAATACATAAGGCTACTCATGAATATTTACTGCAAGACTCGTAAATCAGCAAGTAGACGCAAATAGCTAACACTAAAGTTACCAAATAAGTAATTAGGCTTCCGCTCTAAATAATTCCTGTCCGTAAATTGCAATGGAGTAACAGGAAAGTAACATAACTTTTTCAAAACATCTATAACAATATCGATATCGATTACAAGCATATCTTATTAGATAAATCATTTAAAACTTACTGTGTTAAAGCGACAATTACATAATGGCAAAGGACAGTGTTCTTGGCTTTAACTTGTTAAGACACGACAATAATTTAAAAAGTTTCGTCCTATGGTTAATATTTGACTTTTTGACTAAAGCAGTATGCGTTTTAAACGTCTTAAGCGGGTTGTGTTTAATTACCTTATAATGTAATGCATTTTATTAACTTATATCGTCGTAAACATAAAAACATAGACGGTTTTAAGAACTTTTCTTAATAAGGTTTTAATTTCAAAGACACAATTCTACAACATGGAAGACGCTTATATTTCTTCTAAATTTATCTTACGTCTAAAGAATTATTGTACAGAATTACACACTAAAATCCTAACTTTAAAATCATTGCGACCATCATACTAAACATAGCATACATACTGTACATATTTCATAATATATATTTTTGATTCATGTTTCTGTAATTCCAAAATAATACCTTTTAAAGACTATTTTTCGCTCACCCAAACAGCACGTCCAAATGCTATCATTCTGTGTTAATTTGAGCGCAAAAATAGCTTGACAGACCACAAACACAAAACCCGTTTTACACATTTCTTGTTTCTTAAATATGTATTTACAAATTTATTGGCTTGATCCTTCTTTTTGCTGGAAAAAGTTTTTTGAGCTAGCTACTACACTGGATGAGCTGGAACTTTGCTGTTGGGTAAATATTCTTCTGAGTGAAATGCTCCCGTCGGCCCCTCGGGTTTCAAATACTTGTTCTGAGCGAAGTGGACCAGAGTCATACTGACTATATTGTTCTTCGTAAGTTGATCCTCCTTCTTGCTGCGTCTTTCCAAATGTTTTTCCAAATCCGGTTGGAAGTACTTGATAACCACCTTTTGGAGGTGTAAAACTAGACGTTGTTGGTTGTACTGTTCCGCTGGGACTCCTTTGCGCTTCTGCATAAAATTCAGAAGGCTTCATGAAGGTCTTTTTGGGTGTAGTTGGAGGAGGTGTGGATGTTGCCGATGATGCAGTATAGTATTGGTCAGGATGGCGTGGTCTGGCATACAAATCTTCGTCCTGACTCTGATGCGGCGGAGGAGGTGGTGGATACTGACCACTTGTTCCATTTGTTGAACTTACTTGCGGTTTGCATGAGGTGTGGTGCTGACTTATTGTTTGGAAGGACCTTTGTGGAGGTGGTGGAGTTGGTAAATTGTGCTGTTGATACTGACTTGGATAACTGTAACTAATTGAAGAGTCATTTGAAACTGTGCTGTATGAAGGTGAGGAATTGTTCATCTTTCGATCTCTTTCTGCTATAGCCGCAGCAGTTGGTTTAGGGGACACAGCAGGCTTAAGCGGGGTTGATGTAGTGGGATAGCTGGTCTGTTGTTGTTGCTGCTGTTGCTGCTGCTGTAACTGATGTTGACGCATAATGGTAAATGAATTGGTCGCGCTCGTTATTCTCTCCGCGGATGACTCAAGCAAAGAATCCAATCTGAAGCGTATTTTTAATAATAATTTTCTAGTATTATTCCAGCATTACTTAACATAAGATAAGTATGGTTAGTATTTATAAAATTTATAAGTATTCAAACATGCTCGTTAGTACTAGGTAAATACTTATACACAACTACTTCCGTATATTATTATGTAACTTAGAAGACTCTATACCTTGATGCTTCGTGAGTGTCAATGTCTACATCGGACTCATCTGTAAAACCGGCCAATCCTCCTGTTTTCTCCTGATATTTTGCTTTCCTAATTGCAGCTAATTTTGATCGGGCTTCATCAAGTTGTCTTTCTATCTTCAGAACTTCGGACCGGGCATTAATTTCCTGAGCCATGCTTCCTACCATTCTTTTGTTGAGGACCAACTGACGTTCTTCCTCCTGAGCTAATGCTTGTTGAGCAGCTTTCACCAAATTATCTGTAGCCCGTTTCACAGCATTCCCGGCAGCCTATTGGCAACACCATAGTAAATTGTAGCGGCTAATAAGTAGCTGTTACGAAATGTCAACTGTTATACAATTATATACTGAGCCAAAAACGCAAAAATTAGCAATTGGTACAAACTGTAATACGAACTCAGACGGGTCAAATTATATTCGATAAAGCAGCCAACAAATGCTTTCTCCTCGTCCTTGGTACTTGTATTCAACGGTTGTCCATGGCATGATGTCTTAACTGAAGAGAGATCCTTCAGCTGTATAATATGTTTGACTTCTGGTTGAGCTTAATCATACAACCAAGAATATCAAACATATCTCACAGTCAAAGGATTTCAAGACATCGGTCCACTTCTTAATTGTTCAACTTTGGTTACATCAGATATCCTCCCAAGTGCATGGCTACGAGCACAGTCTAGTTTCCTCAACAAGAAAGCAATGCAAAAAGGACTATGCAGCATTATAAAAGTCTTACCTTGATAGATCGACGAGGTCTCAGTTTCTCCAGTTTTTTCGCTGCAGCATCAATGGAATTGGCAGCGCCAAGTAATTCATTTTCTGCAATTACAGTGGGATCATCCGGGTCCTCAAACTCATTTCCTATAAAATATATTAGTCCCTTATTATCATTCACGCTAAAATTATTTGTTCCTCCGTTATACACCATTATACTCTACAGCGGACCATATACCAAAAGCAAGAAGTACCAAAAAATTGATTACGAAATATGTATATTCTGTATTTAAAAAAGGATGGAAGATACCAAAAGACTTTTCCTGAGATTAACTTGATAAAATAGTTATTAAAATTCGAACAGACTCACTACAAAGTTGTGTAACAGACCAATTTATGATAGATCGACGAGGTCTCAGTTTCTCCAGTTTTTTCGCTGCAGCATCAATGGAATTCGCAGCTCCAAGTAATTCATTTTCTGCAATTACAGTGGGATCATCAGGGTCCTCAAACTCATTTCCTATAAAATATATTAGTCCCCTTATTATCATTCACGCTTAAATAATTTGTTCCTCCGTTATACTCTACAGCGGACCATATACCAAAAGCAAGAAGTACCAAAAAATAGTTTACGAAATATGTATATTCTGTATTTAAAAAAGGATGGAAGATACCAAAAGACTTTTCCTGAGATTAACTTGATAAAATAGTTATTAAAATTCGAACAGACTCACTACAAAATTGTGTAACAGACCAATTTGCAAAACATCACATCACACAGAAATAAAGAGCAGCCATATCAAGCATTAAAGAGCACACACATGCACAGGAAAAAGAGAGAGAGAGAGAAAATAATTGAAAAATATCATTCAGAACTTCATCACAAACTTTTGTTTATCAATTTACCAAGAGTACGAGCTGGATGATTAGTCACGTAATTAAGTACATGCTACGGGGAACAATCTAGGTAAATATGGGAAAGTGGAGAAAGTTTTACTCGGGTCAATAGATTTTCACTATGAGACGGTTACGTCTATCTCTATTCCAGCAAACTAAAGTACTACTACCGAAACTGAAAAGGAGAAAATTAAAACCATTCATTAATGGAAATTTCAGTTAGGCAAATTTTAATCAAACCAACTTCATATAAAAGGACTTTGTTTTACTAGGGCATCTAAAGTGATACTAAATGTTTTTCATTTTTAGAACATAACGAACCTTCATGGGTCGTGTGCGTGTGAGAACGGATTGCGTGGCCAAGCAATGGATTTGTTGGTAACTGGTTGTTTACAACTATAAGTTTTTTTTTAATTTTTAGAAAATAACGAACCTTCATGGGTCGTGTGCGTGTGAGAACGGATTGCGTGGCCAAGCAATGGATTTGTTGGTAACTGGTTGTTTACAACTATAAGTTTTTTTTTACAAATTTTTGTTGTATTTTTGGTTTGGCATAAGTGGAAAAAACAAACAAGAAACAAACATTAGCATACAATTTATTTAGGTTCAGTGCTATCATTTTGGGTAAAAAAACAAAAAAATGTTAACTGTGACTTTGTGCTTCTAAATTAGCTTTCGATTTTGTTATGATTAGGGTACTGTGAACTCGGTTGTTACTTTTTACTCACTTTCTACACATGTAAGTCACTAACTCTGGTTATTTTCTTTCATCATCCGTCAGTTGTGATGGTTGAGTCAGGGACGAAAAAAACTTTTCTTACAAATGCAAGCTACAGGAAATGATTCTTAGAACGCACATAAACATTCCAGGTAAAAAAGCGCCTTTTGTTGGATGGAAAAGTGACGAAAAGTGATTTTTCTCGTAAGCTAAGCTAAAATGTGCAGCTGCCTTGACTTTTTCACAAAAATACAGTTAACGAACGAAAAACTGCCTGAAACGCGTGTACGGTAGTTACATATTTACAAGCTTCTCCAGAGAATATTTTTTTATCTCTGAAAGGAAGATCACATCCGATGATCAGTCGTACCTAACTTGAAACCTAGAATAATTTTGTCATCCTATTTTTAACAAAAATAAAAATTAAAGCAATTGCTAGTTTTACCGCTAACCCTTACCTTTCATAAGCTGTCCTGTAGCCACCAACTCCGTGACAGCCTGAGCAATATCTCTGGAGCACTGTGTAAGCTGTGGCTTGACCTCAGATCCTGGATGAAGCACAGCATGAAGCACGTACTGCAATAATTCTCTGTAGTGAATTGCCACTTGACGACCCGCTCCCATTGCTCTATCCCTCAGGTCACCTTCTACCGAGTATGCAGCGGGTTTGCAGGAAGTCAGTAAATCGGAAATGGCCTTTCTACCCATATTTGCAGCAACAATTATGTCATCCTGTCTACAACTTGTACCGGCAGCGACTGCTTTTGCAGTTGCAGATGTTACTGGCTTCGTCATACGGACCAGTTCTTCAGGTGAGATGTACCGACCTTTCGGTACTTCAGGTGAGTCAAAGGCTCTAATTTCCTGTGCGATCGCTTCAATTGTCGCCTCCAAAGCTCGAGTTCCACGGGTGTGCTCATCCTCCACGGATTTAACGGTCTTCAGGAGAGATGTCACGTTTGTAACCANGATGTACCGACCTTTCGGTACTTCAGGTGAGTCAAAGGCTCTAATTTCCTGTGCGATCGCTTCAATTGTCGCCTCCAAAGCTCGAGTTCCACGGGTGTGCTCATCCTCCACGGATTTAACGGTCTTCAGGAGAGATGTCACGTTTGTAACCATTATCTGAAAATGCCGTTTTAACAGTTTAGTTCGCATTCATGTAAAATATATTTATGACTCAAACAGAAAACACTCTCCATTAGTCTAGACAGAGAAATTACTTGAATCATGAAAATACTCTCTACTTTCTAATCTACTTGTGAAACGCCAAAATAAAATACACGTTTTATGGTGTACTAATGTAGTACTCCACTTCTCCGCTTATTAGATAGCAACAAAGGTCTACAATTTGTCATTCATGAGTACGAGAAAATGGTGCTCTGCCAGTTTAGTAGCGTTATTTGTTCAGCAGTCAAAACTCAATTACTATACTACTTTGCCAACAGCGATGCGTGTGGGGCAAAAATGTTAAATGGGAGGATATACTTTTCTCTACTTTCTCTACTTTCACAACATTAAAAAACCAACATATCCATCCTAGCAGCACTACGATACTGTACAATTTTTAGAAAATTACTTTTATAGCATGTTTATGTGGAAGGATCATTTTTTCAGTGCGAAATTATATGCCACGGACTCCACAACATATCAACACTCAATTCCAATCCTCACTAGAAAAACAAGTTCTTTTTTTATATTTTTGCCTACAACATATAGAAACGCCTTGTACAAAGAATATAGTGCAGTATTATTTTATGAGTTGCTGAAACTAAATGCATTCGACAGACAAAAAATTATTATTAATCACATCACGGAAATAGCATAGCTCTAGCAAAAATCATTTGTTTTTTGATGGATTAATTCAATAAAAGATTTAAAAATCCTACTGTTTTTCTTGCACTGCAAACCGAACAAAATATAAAAAAAATATTGAAGGCAACTGCTTACCTTCCATCCCTGGAATGGATTGGTGAAATATGAAGGAAAAATAATTTAAAATGTGGAATATTTGTTCATTAAAAATCTTTTTTTTCTCAATTTGTGGAATCAAAACACAAAAACGAAATATTTTGAAAAGCCAAAATTTTGCATATTATATTTTACTTCAACTCAATCCTTTATAAAGCCAATCCACAATACGAAATACAATTTTAAAAGTAACACTTGAAAGTACATTCATTTTAAAGTGTGTGCCCTTCCGACTTCATTTTTACACTACCTGTCTAAAAAGTGCCTACCCATGAAAGCTGTCGAGGCTGATATGTTTTGTGTAAGAAAGCACTAGAGAAAGAGAAAGTACAGAGATGGTAGATAGTTTATATAACTACAGAACAAATTGCTTCCAACTTCAACTGTTCCTTTTTTGATATGTACAGTTTATACAGTTTCCACTGCTTATTAAATTAATTTTTTGTAGATATGTTTTAAATGATATGTCCATGTCAAATGAGTATGCCACAGTGCCAACTCAGTTGCCAGAGTCCGCAGCATCAATAGAGCAGAGCTGTTGAATAAGCTCATCCTCATCTTGCGAGGTAACCCACTCATCATCCTCCGTGTTCATCAAGGACGCCTCAAGCATCTCATTAATGAAATCTAAACGGCCAACGGAGGAGGAAGGTCGAGAGTGTCTGTCTTCCTTCTGCGTTGTGCATACATGTAAGAAGTACATATTCCATAGTACGAAAAATGCTTTCATTACATAGAGTGAAACGTTCATTCCTTTTTTGTATGCAGTATAGTGGCTGAAAAGTATGACCTGATTGCTTCCTTCGTTGACGCTAGACGAAAAAGCTCGAAGTTCGCTGTGTGCAATTTTTATGCATGCTTGAAGAGTCGTACGTGCATTCAGAGGATGGATATTTTGCTTTTGTAATTTTCTAATTTATAGTAAAAAATGCTAAGGGAGGTGAAGTGATTAACCGATATTAATTACTGAACGATGAAATGAAAGGGAGAAAGTTTAGTGATTTTCGGTAGGTGAAAGGATTTTCTGCAAGTTAATCTAAAATCTCGAAAATCTCTAAAGAAAGTACTAGGTAATTTATGTTTTGTAGGTCCTGGATTCATTCACAGGAAAGGTGTTAGATGCAAAATGCAAAAAACTGGAAGGTGGAAAAGAGATATAGAAAAAGAGGGTAAAATGGTAGCTAGACTTTTTTAGCATTGTTAGAAAAGTCTGCAATTACCTTTGCAGATTCCTTAAGGGTCAGCATGGATGGGTCATTAGGTCCTTTGCCAGCGGCAGATTTTGTAGCGTGAATCAAGTCATACAACGCTCCAGCCACATCTCTAACAGCATTAATTAACATCACCTGTGATTCCGGATTGTTGGAACCTAAGCTCGCTGCTCCGAATTTTACCGCTTCCGCAAGTTGAACTATTGTAGCCACAGCGTTTTGAGCGGCAGACGCCAACTGTTCTTGAGTTGATGCGGCTCCTGAAAATAAATATACATAGTCGCAGTGAGAAATAGAAGCCGCATTTTCTTAAATATTTAATTACTCTAGCTAATATACTCTCTTACCGGCAACAAGCGTTTTTGTGTCTTCAACTAAAGCCTTGGCAGTTTTCAATATATTTTCCCGGTGGTCCGCAAAGGTTTCATCTCCTTCAGCATGTAGAGTTCCAGCCGTTGCAAACATGATGGTTGTATCCAAATCCCCAATAATTCCGGAAACAGTAG
>JAHZND010000903.1:0-11677 GCA_027744115.1 Acrocyrtus sp. NNG-2020
CACAGTGACATACGAGAAGACACTAAACTTTTTTTTGCTAAGCAAGTTGTAATTTTTTTGTCAACAATAAATCCGATCTGTTCTTCATCATTACTATCACCACAGCCATTAGTTTTTTGAGAGGGGGTGTGGATGTGAGCAGCGTAAAACATTTTTTTATGTCTTTACGTCTACTTTTTTTATGATTTTTTGGGATGAGGACAGAAATCGAAAAAAAATTTTCGATTTGGAAGCAGATTTTTCTAGCAAGATCTTTTTTTATTTCGTGAAGAGGAAAAGAATGCAAAAAACGCTACGTAACAAGAAATTTCTCGTAGTTTGAAGAGATGAGTAAGATGAGTAAAAAAAATGCTAAGCACATCCACTTTGAGCTGTTCCATTAGCAAAATGAAAGAGCATTTCAGAAGGAGACGAGGACTTATCCTACAAGAAAATCAATATGGACATATGATCTGCGCCCAGCAACCACTCATTAATGTACTGGTACTTACCTTGAAAGTATCGAGTGCGCCTGCAATGCTCTCTGAAATTTTTTCCAGGGCTGTTTCGTGATTCTCTTCCTGTGGAAAATGAAGAAATTGGAAAGTAGTCATAAAACCCTCATGAGAAAAACTGGTTATCATTCAGCTTGTTAAGACATCAAATAATGTCTGCTCCGAAGATCAAAGTTATACCAGGAAAGATTGTGGAATTTTTCATGTTCGTATCTTGTAGTAATGCATGTCAGTCCCTATAAAAATTACCAAGAACTCTTTCGAGACGCTTCTTACTAACCTTGACCGTAGCAGCTGAACCGATGGCAGAGCTGTCAGTCCCATTTCCGTGATTACCCGCCCGGGATTCCTTTGGCACTGAGGTTCGGTTAGAATTAGGAATGGGACAGGGTTTCTTGTGCCCCGGTGTAACGGAAATATCCTGGAGAATGACTTTGGAGTCGAGTGCGTTCGAGTTGCTTCCAGTGTCGCCGCTGACATTCAAACTTCCATTATTATTCTCTACGAATACTGAGAAATGGGCGTCAGACATATTGGTCATTAATGGATCGAAGGAGAGGGTGAGGTTATTATCATTTTCGGTGCCATTAGTGGCAATGCTTCCTCCGGTGATGACGAGAACCAGAAGGACAACAAATAATGTTGGTCCCATAATGATGTTCCTTCCTTTTTTACTTTTTTTTTATTTTCACACTTTTTCAAATGTAAACAAAATGTCCTTGGAGAAAGTACCAGAAAGTAATATACTTTTCCCGTCTCCTCCTTTTCTGCTCTTTCTCTCGTTCCAAAACAAAATTATTATACCTTGTCTCAGTGGACAAAAAAGTAGTCAACTATTTTTTATCGAGTGTATTGAGGAATGTCTCCTTCGCCTTTCTCCAGGAGGAGAGAAATGTGCAACCTCTCTTCCTTCCCCTCCCTATTTTACTCTCCAGTCACTACATAAAAATGTGGCAATAATGTGATGTGAAAGCCCGCAAGTATTCCGCACTTTTTTTTCTTCCTCCTATTTTATTTTTTTTCTTTCTGGCCGCTTCTCCACTTTCAGCCAACTCTGTTTCGTCAGAGAAAGAGAGAAGAAGAAGAAGGGAGAAAACTAGAAAACTTACACAAAAAACTTTCAGTTTGCTTTTTAGTGAGTTGACTTGACTCAAGGGCTAGTTTCCCTTTTTTTATCCTAAGCTTACTACTTCTGTTCCTGTGGAATAAAAGTGCACAACAACGAAATCAAACCACATCAACAGAAACAGCTCATACAATCCAAATATACTTTTTTTGGTAGTCAACTCTTCTCTCGGTTTATTGAGACAAGAGAGATTGGTGTTTAGTTGTGCTACTCACTACTCACCCCAAGTCTTTCGGTGTTTGAGTGTGATGAGAAATGAAATCGTTTCCGACTGCTGAGTTCGAGTTCACCAAGCCTTCACACTTTCTTGTCTGAAGACAAAGTAGGAAATACTGTATTATCTCATCTTCTTCCATGGACAAGAGAAGAAAAAATAAGTACGCAATTATTGGAGATCTTCCTCCCTTGAGAAATGTGAGGGATATTTTTTCCTAGATATGAATTTTTTCCACTATCCTGTCCTGCAGCCCTGTCAGCTTGACATTCCTTCAACTTCACCTTCAAAAGTACATCTGTATCCTTTCTTGTGTAATCAGAACTCATTTCCAAATTCATTTTTTTTGTTATCAGAATGGGCATCGGGCATCGCTATATCCTTCTGAAATTTACTGAGAGTGCAAAGTCCTAATCTTTTGCTGCTACCTGATCCAAAAAAGGGATCAAGATCAGTATCCTTCGCCCTTCTTCCTCTACTCTCAGTCCTTTTTTTCCGTAAAAGTATTTTTTTCCTTCATAGAATATTCCCTTTGATGGAGCATGAGAAACTTGATGAAGGCTCTTCGAAAAAAGGAGTAAACATGAAGAGGTGAATGTATCTGACTTTTTCGAGTGAGTTGGCATACTTTCTTCTCTAATCCCAGTGTGCTCACATGACCATGTACATCATTAGAGAGCTGCCAGTTTACTCTTTTGAGAAGGATTTTTTTTATTCCATGCCCCAACGCATTCTGAAGAGACTGGAGAAGAGGGGAAAAAATCAGATACTTTTTAAACAGTTTTTTTGAGTCTCCCTTCTTCTTCCTCCACATATTATTTTCCCTATGCTGAATCCGTTTAAAAATGGGGAGGAAATAGACAGAGTATCCTCTTAAGTGGATATGGTCGAATGAATAATCCCTTCCAGACAAAAAAAGAGAAGATGAAGAAAAAATCGAAATGAAGGAAATACTTAGGGTGTACCTAAGCCAGTTATCTATCTCGCCCAGTTCTGCCCTTTCTCCATCAGCAAGAAGGGGAAATACTGGAAGGGTTAAAAAAGAACAAAAAAGCTGTCCATAAAATTGAACTTGTGTTGTAGGAGTAGAAATAAAATAGTCCAGAGTAGTCACGTACAAAGCCTTCTTCTCCCTTTCCACAGATAAATACTCAAAATGAAGTGTGCAGAGGTAGAAATATTCTTTCGTTCCCCGGCTGCACTCTTCAACATGCATTTTTTTTACTTTTTTTAAGGTCACCAACAATAGCTTCGGTATTCGTATAAATGAAAATGACAATTGAAAAAATTTTACGTTTTATTCCGTTCCCATTTTATTCGTCTCACATGGCAAAAAGTCACATCCACTTTTACAAGGTTGCATGCAGATTTTATGTGGGGCAACCTAAGCATTGTGAATGGGGATGGGATAAATAAAAAAAGGAGAATTCCTTTTCTCTTTACGTGCGGGATTTTTTGTATGAAAAGGACGAGTCTTCTTCACTATTTTTTAGTGGAGCACAAGCTGGATCATTTGTATTGCACTATAAAAGGATATGAAAGAAAAAAAGAGTTTCCCTTATCCCATGTCTTCTTTTCTCCGCTACAAATATGCACTATCAGTACAACCGCCATCATCATCACTGCTTGCTGGTATCAGTCATGAAACGTGAGCATGATGGCTTTCCAGTGCCACCACTCTCAACCGAGATAAAAATGGAANCAGTCATGAAACGTGAGCATGATGGCTTTCCAGTGCCACCACTCTCAACCGAGATAAAAATGGAAATGAGGGGGAGAGACATGCATGCTGGTGCTGAGGACCTTGAATGTATATTTTTTTTGTGAAGGAAAAACATGTAAAACTTTTGGGAGCTCCCTTTTCACAGACATCTCCTCCACCTTTTTGTCTCATTTGATGTGTAGGGCCTGAAAACAAGCCTCTCAAAGGGAAGGTGCAAGGATAAGAAAGGGAAAAAAAGGAAAAAAAAGTGACGAGGTCATTTATTCAATGTCAACGAGAGAGCCTTTTATTTCCTGCATCCTCCTTTGACTTTATTATGCACTCTCAGGGAAAGAGGGAAACTTCTGAGAAGGGTGAACTTAATTCAACGACTTAATTTAACAAGGACAACGGAGGTGAGGAGAAGAGAGGAATCTTGAAAAGGATGGAAAATGGCTTGGAATATTTTTTCCTTAGTGCTAGTTACGTCATCTTTAAAAAGGAAACTGTGGAGTGAGCAGTTGACACACAATAGGGAGCCGGAATGAGGGATGGGAAGTGCCAAAAAAGTTGTCATTCCCGTTCTCAAGATGATTCCCCAAACAGATATTTTGTGATGAGCCCTTTTCTTCTATCTCTAGCCCGTCCCATTTTCAAAATGCCATTTTGTGCAGAAAATAGGAGGATGTGGCAGTGGCACACTACATTAAATGCAACTTACATATCATGCAGGAGGAAAAAAATGCAGTTGGAAAAGGAAAAAAAAGGTTTTTTATGGCGAAAAAGGGATTTTTGACTTTGGCTCGCAGACTATGAAAACAAAAGGAAGTTGGTGGATGGCACATGACTATACTCATGCCTACGTGTAGGTAGTCTATAAAGGATACTGTGTTTTGCTTTTGCCAGCTCCTTCTAACAAAAATATTTTTATTACGACCTACCCCAAGTCATTGACATCAAACCCGGTGTAATTTTAAAAGTAATCCTTCGGCTTCTTTCCAGCACTGCAAAAATCCTGGAGGAATAGGATCAGAGATGGCATCTACTCCCAAAAAAACGCTACAAAGTTAACTGTAAATGAATGATCTTTTTCCACCCACAGTCATACTTTTTTTTTGGCGTTGTCCTGATCCCCGTTGCAGCCCACTTCACAGCTCTCATCTCCTGTCGCCACTGTCCAGTAACTCAGTTTCAAAAAAAAGTTCTTACTCCATTTCCTGAATTTAGGTAGGTCACGGAAGGCTCATCCTCCCTCTCACAATCTCGCAATCCACTGGAGATATCCGCATCGTTCCGGATATGTCTGTGTAGGTGAGTTGTGAGTGGTGAGTAGCATAACCCCAGTAATATATTGTATATTGTACAATAGTTTCGGGTCTCCAAAAACTGTCCAATCCACTGCAATAACCTGGCATTATTACCTCGTCAGCCTTTTTTATGCGCACAGAATTTTTTTTGTGGGGAGAGCTTCTCTTCTCCACCATCATCGCTTCCTACGAAAAAAAAATAACTGGGATTGCTCTGGATTTAGATTGGCGAAACCTGTGTAGTACCTACCCCCGTTGTTTTTAATGTGCTTAGAGGGAAAAACTGTTAAATTACTTTTTGTCCTCTCCTTGTTGATATATAACATTACAAGGGACAAAGTAGTGGCACTAACGACAATCCCTGTTTACCCTGTTCTGTGCTGTGTACGCTCCAGGCCCCAATAAAGAAAAGGAGGAGGATATGTACTTGCTACTGATCATGTAAAGATGATGATCATTGCTCCATGCTCTGATTCTTCTTTTTTTCAGTAGTAGTCCTTCTTCCCCTTTTTGCTCGTACTATTTTTTTGTAAATAAGTTATGGTGACGGTAACAAGGACCAAGGACGACTTTGCACATTGCCTAGTAAAAAAAGTTGCTGTTGGGTCTCCACCTCTCCCTTGAAACCCTAAAACAGAGGAAAGATGAGGTGTTATGGTTGTTGGCAGGAGATGAGATGGGGCTGACGATGAGCTTGTTCCTTGACTGGGAGTGAAGTCCCACTAGATTCCTTTTATGTGCGAATTTCCCGAAAAATACTGGCTTAACTCCAATCCCCCTGATGTCTCATCTCTCATTTTACCCCGGGAGATATGAGCAATGCCACCGTTGCTTCCTTTTCTCTTCTTTTCCCCATTTTTTCTGCTACTGATTAAAGAGAACAACGCCTTTTTTATATATGCTTTTTGGTGGGTAAACATGGAAAAAAAATTCTCTGTGAAAAAAATCAGACGTGGGGTCTGCACACACAAAAGAGGGAAAGAAAAATGTGTGTTCTGGGGCAAGTGATAATTTGTTGTGGAGGGAGGATGTGGTTGTGGATGTGGAGCCTTTAAAAAAAGAGAAAAAATCAGGTCTGAAATCTCAGTGGAATTATGACAGTAGCGTAATGTCTGTAAAGTTATTGGAGAGTTGTCCTTGAATAAATAAATTGCATGATTGTGCTGAGGAAAAAAAATTCGCGTTGAAGAGACACTACCAGGTCTGGAGTCTGAAGGATTTTTTATGGTGAAGTGGGAAAAAAGAGTAAAAAAGGGATTTTTAATTGAAGGTCTTTTTCCAGTCTCTGATTCAATTTTGGGTTTAGTGATAGAAAAGCAAATGATCCTTTTTTTAGGAAAGCATAGGGATTTTATTATTCGGAACTTCCAAAGGATGATAAAACGGGTGAAGAAATTCAAAATAGGACAGATTTAAACTCAGTTGTTGAAAGTGTGGGCATAAGGGACAAAAAACTGGTATTGATTGGGATGTGTGTGTGTGTGTTTCCAATCTGATAAAGCCAAAGTAATTTTTTATGATAAGCTACTTTTTTTAGTACTACCCTGTAGTTTGACTAGCTCAATAGGAAGAGAGTTATTCCCTGGAAATAATTTTCCACTCCAACAACTCATTCAAGTAATTGGATAGTAAAAATCAAAACAGCACAAAAGAGTTAACTCACCATCCCAAGGTGACACTTTTGCAGAAATAGGCACATCCGTAGTACGCCACACTGACACTGGCATTCTCTGCTTACCGTTCCATGATAATAATGATGGTTCCGAAAACACACTGGGAATTTTTTTTTATTATATTAGCGCTTGCACATATAAAAAACAGTTTATTACATGCCTTTTGCATTTATTAATTTCCTCTTTCATTGCAAATTGCAAATCAGCTCCGCCCAAAAATTTTCACGCTTCACGTCAGAAAATGCCCGTTTTGCAAAAACTCTAATTCGCAAAAAAAGTGTATAGTGCAAGCCATATTTTATTTATTCATAGCTTTTCGCGTCTGCCTTTCCACTCACAAAATAAGTAGAAAAAACAGTGACTAAAATAATCTTCTCTC
The DNA here is from genome assembly GCA_027744115.1 of Acrocyrtus sp. NNG-2020. NCBI lineage: Eukaryota > Metazoa > Arthropoda > Collembola > Entomobryomorpha > Entomobryidae > Acrocyrtus > Acrocyrtus sp. NNG-2020. The sequence goes on from JAHZND010000903.1 coordinate 6,896, forward strand.
GGCACTACTGATCATAATAATAGTAGGTCCCCAGTTTTTAATATTTTTTTTGTGCTTTGCTCAGCAGCGCTCCTATACATCCTACCTCCCTTCACCTTCCGCTGACATCTCGCTCTCCCGCTAATTCAGTCCTGCTGACATCACCACTGTCGGCGTAGTCTGTTGGTGTCACAAGGTTATTTGTCACCTATGAATGCAAGACAGCGTCGTAAAATGGAAGTCTTCTTTCAGCTTAGGCAAAAGAGAAAAAAGAACCCCATTTTTATTTTCGATTTCCTCTCCCCTTTTCCATCCTATTCCACCTTCCCTCACTGGCGCAATCAAAGTGCCGGAATTGGGGAGCACCAAATTTCATCTTTTACTATCCAATAAAAAATATCCTCTTCTTTTTTTTCTCGCCGTATCCCCATTCCACTTTATACGTAAATCAAAGGGCAAGGTAGTCGGAAAGTAAAACTGTTCACGAGCTACAAGTCAATACAATAAAAAAAGCCTGGACTCGCGTCTCGGTCTACCTTTTCCCTTTTTTCCCCTTTCATGTCTCTTCCACCTTTTCCTCCCGGAATAAAAGCCAGTACAGGAGAAGGCCAAGGTGTGGAAAAAAAAAGAAATGACAAGATTATCCTACAAATTAATACTATAAAGAGTCCCCACCTGAATAGCAACGAGTCCCTAAAATACAGGCCAGGCATATACACTCCACACACCAAGACCATTTTTTTGGAGCCAAGGCCAACACTTTTTTTTCTCGCCGTATCCCCATTCCACTTTATACGTAAATCAAAGGGCAAGGTAGTCGGAAAGTAAAACTGTTCACGAGCTACAAGTCAATCCAATAAAAAAAAGCATGGACTCGCGTCTCGGTCTACCTTTTTCCCTTTTTTTCCCTTTCATGTCTCTTCCACCTTTTCCTCCCGGAATAAAAGCCAATACAGGGGAAGGCCAAGGTGTGGAAAAAAAAGAAATGACAAGATTATCCTACAAATTAATACTATAAAGAGTCCCCACCTGAATAGCAACGAGTCTCTAAAATACAGGCCAGGCATATACACTCCACACACCAAGACGATTTTTTTGGAGCCAAGGCCAACCAAAAAAATATTTCCAGGAGATCGACTTCACCTCGTTTCCTCCAAAAAGAAATATCTCCCACAGTAGAAAATATATATCTCATAGAAAAGCAATAAAGGGAATAAGTGGAGTGAAAAAGAAGAGCTCTTTCTTTTTTAAAATGTACCGGAAAGCTGAAAAAAAATTTGTTTCAGACATAGTTAGGTACATTTTTATTTTACCAAGAATAAAAAAATTCATATGAGGAGAGCAAAAAGGGAAGAACTACGCTCATAAAAATAAAGTTGGGTAAATATGAATGTAATACAATCTTTATTGTTGTGCTCACATAAAAAATCCATCCTTAGTCTTTTATGTTATCCCACAACACAATAAATTACGTCTTTCCCTTTAGAAAAAAAAACGTTTTAGCCTACATCCTAATATCCTGTTACCTTTACAACATTTTTCCTAGGGATTATATATATATTGGGGTGAAAGATGACTGGAATTTCAAAAGCTGTGTAGTCTCCCTTCACTAGGCCAATTTTAAGTGACTTTTCCAGTAAAAAGTAGGAGTTGTGGTCGTTTCGTAGTTCCCTTTAAAGTTTTTTTTACCTACTTTCCAGAAAAAAAATTGGGATGTGTGCTGGGAAGGATGAAACCAATCCAATTTGATACAATTACCCGTTCCCCCTTTTTTATATTCTTCTAGACAAGGGTAGACGTGTGCAGGAAATGGAGACGAGCGCCGCCACGATGACTTCGTGGATGGAGTATGGAGTGCAGTGATATGATGAGGAAAGGACGGGAGCAGGAGCCCAGGCCAGGTGTAAAAGTCATTAGGACATTAGATTGCACCAGTTATGTACACTAGTATCATTTAGGAGCACACTTGCATTTTGGAAGATGGCGAGAGGGTGAGAGAAAGCGGATACTTTCACCAAAACTGAAAGCACAACTTATATGAAAACACTTCCTGAATAATGCATTGTATTTCCCCCACTAAAGGAATAATAGGGAGGGATTACATCAAACTCCCTTTTTATTTCTTGCACAATCTACGATACACACAGTCATGGGATACCTGCTCTTATAGTTAGTCCGCTATCCAGTTTCGTACCTTCTATTTTATTTTTTTATATAGATTCTGTGCAAATACCCGTTGGCTTTCACTATTTTTTTCCGAGGAGGATGGAGATTAACTTTTATGGAGAAGAGAGAGGATATGCCCATTCACTTCTCATCATTTTCCCAGTCCGTTAAAAGATGAAATGGAAAGGTTTATTGCGCTTCCTGTAAAGATTTGTTGGAAAAGTCGGAAAAAGAGGGGCTACCTAGTGTCAGGTGGGCAACGAGGGAAATACAAGCCGAAGTCTGTAAGTTAACTAAGCGCTACTTAATTTTTCTTTCTCGGAGAGAGTGAAAAGTGAATGACTGAAAAAGAGCATCTAGTATAGCTTTAATGAAGCCATTTTTAGGAAAAGGGAATAGTATGTGGTTACTCGGAAAAGGGAGTTTGTTGAGGGTTAGTCATATCGTAAAAGTCGTTTTTGTCCTTTTTGGAGGTGCCAGTAAAGGTAAATAAGTGATGACGCATTTGGTTTTCACGCGGTTTTCCATTTTCACTATGTTTCTTTTCAAAAGAAAAACCCTTTTGCGGTTGCCTGAACGAGAACAAGAACTTTTAGCTGCGTAGGCAGACATAGAGCCGTACAAAAAAGAGCTCTTCATTTCTCTTCACTAATTCAGCGAAACGCCAGCCAGCTAAAAAAAACTCCATCAGCTTTATTTGCAACAACTGACCATTGTAGCTCCTAAAAAAGTTTTTTTAATGGGGAAACTCGCAATTATATTTTAAAATGTAGCCTGTCATGATGATAAAGCAAGTTTATTCTGGATGTGGAATGTGGACATTTCAAATAACTTTTCTTTCCGTCTTTTTTATCTCCTCGCATGTTCAACTTTAACTCTTCAAAATTACGATTATTGACATCATGCAGAGGAATGCTGTAAGCCTACTCCGAAGCTTTAAAAAAATAGTCCTATACCTTTCAACAGACGGGAAAAGTGGCTGTATCATAATAACCATCGCCATAAATCATAACAGCACGCAAAAAAATTGTAACCCGCACACTCGCTAAAATATATATTTTTTTCGAGCTGTTATCCTTGAGAAAAAAAAATTGTAATGTATCCCATATCCATTCATAATCTTGAAAGAGCGCAGAGCATAATCTGGAAAACAACGGGGAAAAGGAATAACGAAGTGTGAAAGAAAGGGATAATAAAAAACGGGAAAGTGGCTCCAGCAAAAAATACGAATAATAAAAGCACTCTCCATACAAATCCGCACACAAAAAAGTCGCCCCTTCATTCCGTAATTAATGCAAAGTATGAAGGTCCATTACCATCAAGCAGATTGTTTCCACTTCCTCCTCCAAGGAAAATATTATATCCTGTTTATAGTCACTTACTCGCACTCACTCTCACACTCTCTCCATTACACATATATTTTCGGAGAAGAAAAAGGATTTTTTTTTCTTCCACGGAAAAATGCAAACAAAGTCTACTTTCACCATTTACCTTGAGAATTTTTTTTGCACATTTCCTAGAAGTGGATGTCCATTAAGTCTGTATGGCGTTATGTAATAATTTTCTTATAAAAAATATAATAATGTAAACTAACGCATCATATCATTATCATAATAATCCTGGACGTGTTTCCCACACATCGCTCCAAAAAGTAGACACTCGTCTTATGTGGATAACTGGCCTGGTCGTTTCGAAATGGAGTAGGCATATGACTTTTTGTGGTCGTGTGAAAGTTTTTGTGTTTGTACAGCCGAGCCTCTTTTGTTTTCATTTCTCGTAGTGGTAGCGGTAGGCATATTATTTTAGGTATAGATATATTTAAGTATATATATTTTTTAAAAAAACAGAAGTTAAAAGTCAACCAGACCGTAATAAACTCGCTAGTTTCTGCTGAGCGTTCGTTCAGCCGGTAGAAAAAAAACAACGCGCTGCGAGCTGAATGTTACGTGCTCGCTGTGATTCTTTCAGGGAATGTAGAGCAGTTTCCCAGATTGCAGAAAAGTTTCCAGGTTAGTTTTTGGTTCACCTCCTCGAGTAATAAAAAACTTTGGAGTGGGCAAAAAGAAAGTTTTGCGGGATATTGCGTGGTTATTTTAAGATTATGCGTAGGCTATAAAGAAAAGCAATGAAATTGGAATTGTCATAATTCCCAGTATTATAAAGTAAATTCATGAGATTTCAGGTGGGTGGGTAAAACCTAAGAAAAATTTTACAATTCTAATTTAAATGCTCAGACTTAAATGGAAAATTGCAAGTATACTCGCGTAAATTGTATTAATATTCGAAAACTGCTTTGTCTGTTCAAGCAAAGTTCAAACTGTCGACCGTGTATTACTATTGCACCAAATACCGACGAGATGGCAGAGGAATACGTGGATCTACTTTTAATATACTTATAAAGTAAAATTTAAAATTAATTATGGCGTCCAACTTATTAATATTAAGAGCTTTGCTTTGCTTCAATAAGTATTATTGTCGTATTATTATTGTACCAGCAGCAAAATAAAGATTATTACGTATGTATTTTCCTTTGGAAAAATCAAAAAATTTTCGTTTATGTAGCGTGGGTGTAAATGTTATTTTTTAAAAGCGGGCATAGACCTTTTGGGGAAGCGCAATCTTTTCTTAATGCTTCCT
>JAHZND010000904.1:0-20414 GCA_027744115.1 Acrocyrtus sp. NNG-2020
GCTTTTGCAGAAGGAGCAAGTTATGTTTGTTGGGATTGATGCTGCTCACGATCCATTGAAGAAGTTACCGTCAGTGCACTGCTTGGTTGCCTCAATGAATAATGAGTGCACTAAGTATTACAGCAAGTCCGTGGTTAGCAAGACCCACAACGAACTGGCAGAAGATGGGCTTAGTAGTATGATGAATGGTGCCTTGAAACATTTCCAATCGGTACTGTTTAACCTCGTATTTTGACATTAGTTTATTCGTGCATTCCCATTATTCCCTCAAAATTCGTCTAAATGAAAATCCCTTTTGTACTACATCAATTGGATTATTGAGTTAAGCAAACGTTTTAGACCACTCCATTTTAATTATAGTCTAGAGGTTGTTATCCAGACCAAGTTGTTGTTTTTCGGGACGGGGGAAGTCGTGGTGCACTCTCAGTCATCGAGGTAACTGAATCAAACCAGCTGAAAGCAGCGGTTCTCAATTGTAACAAGAATGCAAAGTTCACGTATGCTATCGTTACAAAGCGCATTGCTCAGCGCTTTTTTAATGTGGAGGTAAGAAAAATTACAATATTATTTCAGATACATACTAGTAGAATTAATTAACAATTTTTTTTGACTGAGTTGTAGTTACTAATGTTTGCCTTTTTGTTTTTAAAGAGAAACAAAATCGCTAACCCAGATCCGGGAACTATTGTGGACAACACTGTCACTCTTCGTGATCAGTACGACTTTTATGTCGTATCTCAGAAAGTTGGTCAGGTGAGGTCAAAACATTTCGCATAAAATAAACAAAGTTTGATCTGGGTAATTGAAGGACTTTTAATTACCATGGTTTGGTGATATTGTTTATTTTTAACGCTATAGGGAACTGTGAATCCGACTCACTTCACTGTAATGGACCCTAGTGATCCAATTCGACCTGACTTGATCCAACGCCTGGCGTATGTGACATGCTTCATGTATTATAATTGGAGTGGAACATTGTAGGGAACTGTGAATCCGACTCACTTCACTGTAATGGACCCTAGTGATCCAATTCGACCTGACTTGATCCAACGCCTGGCGTATGTGACATGCTTCATGTATTATAATTGGAGTGGAACTGTTCGCGTTCCAGCCGTAGTGCAGGTATTATAATACATTAGTAGCTTCATACTAACAAACATAATAATGTAAATACTTTCACAATTTTAATTTTCTTTTACAAATTATTTAGTATGCACACAAAATGGCTGCTCTGCTCAGTCGATCGGTGAACGGAACTCCAAACAACGAGTTGAGTGGTTCCTTGTTCTACTTGTAGGAGGGAGATTTCGAAAGAACAACAAACTTTTGTGGTATCATTCTGTCATCTAGTGGATATGAAAATTGAAAACTGTGTTTTTGATGGGAAATTGAATTTGATCTAATTTGATGGAGTGAAATTAATTTGAAAATGTAGTGAATGAAAGCTGATACCAAATCATAAACTTTGTTAACTTCTATAAATTTATTATTTTTGCTAATTGAACTGATTTTCTTTTTATGTTCCATTGTAAACCAAACCTGATGACTGATTTATCTCAACACTCAACAGGTTACAAATATTAAATGGTGTTGGGTAGTTAGTAATATTTAGCTTACCTAGTTTAAATAAAGCTTTAGTAAAATGAGAAGGTAATGTAATTTTTAAAAAATTTATGTATGTAGCGTAAAAGGATACCCAATGAACTAACTGTCTCTTAGCGATTGACTTGTCAATAATTACCAGTGGTGTTAATGTAACTTGTTTATAAACTGTTTGATAATTTGAATATGTACTGAACTAAAACTTGGTGTACTTATTTCACTTAATTGTATTAGCAGACAGCTTTGTTTGTTGGAATACTTTGTTTGAAATTTAGCAACAAAAATAAACAAAAAGGTCTAAGCTTCAAAACCGTTCCGCATTTCTTTTTCTACTTTAGCATATAAGGCTAAATCTGCTACAAAAAGCATGAAGGAAGAGCAAGGAGAGACTTGTAAGGTCAAGTGGAGGTTGAGGATGCCGACTATGCGTTGGGCTACTAGTAGACATTGATAAAGTTCCACAGTGATTGAATAAGGATAATTGGATCGCGATAGTGTCCAAAGTACTGGATGATAAACTACTGAACTAGAATAATATGGTCATATTTTTCTGCTTACTTACTGCCAAAAAGAGCAATTAAGCTCATTTATGAATTGTCAAAAAAATTCTGATTCATTCAGCGCCTTTCATAATCATGCAATATGTAATTCTACATTGTGAAACCAGTCTCACATTCTTGTTAATAGTCAACTTTTGCAACGATTCTTCTAATTCAGAAGTCTATGATGCTTGCCTAAAAATTTTTTTTTACCTCTGCTATATCAAGACTCCCATTTGAAACTCATGGTATGGTACATAAACGAAGCAGTTGTACAGAGTGCTCAAGTACTGTACAAACTGCAAAGGTTAAGTAGTTATATGCACGTTTATAAGCTTACGTCTGGTGCAAATACAAGAGCCCATTTACAAACTAATAACAGTTAAACATTACTTGATTACTTATACATACAAGTTGCAATGGCGAGATGCTGGTTCATGTTGAGCAGGTCTACTGGTCGAACCACAAAATAAGTTCCCATACATTTACTATTAAATGGCAATTAGATAAGAATGTCTTGTAATCTTCGATATGCTGTTGGAGCTGGTTAGTATACAGTATATGGTGAGAGATAGAGATCAGTTGAGACTCAAGTACTGTACAAACTGCAAAGGTTAAGTAGTTATATGCACGTTTATAAGCTTACTAGTACGTCTGGTGCAAATACAAGAGCCTATTTACAAACTAATAACAGTTAAACATTACTTGATTACTTATACATACGTTGCAAGTTGCAATGGCGAGGTGCTGGTTCATGTTGAGCAGGTCTACTGGTCGAACCACAAAACAAATTCCCATACATTTACTATTAAATGGCAATTAGATAAGAATGTCTTGTAATCTTCGATATGCTGTTGGAGCTGGTTAGTATACAGTATATGCTGAGAGATAGAGATCAGTAGAGGTCTATGACTTGCGCAAAAAAACAGACAGGCAGACGAGCAAAGCGCACATGACTTTTGGTGCGAGGATCATTGTAAGAATAGTTAATAGTAATTAAAATTAGAGAGCAATAATGAGGGCTAAAAGACTGCTACTGGTGACGGTGTTGACCGCCGTAACAATTTTTGTGGGTTTGGTATGTGTGCGATCTGCGTCAAGTAAAACTGCAAGTTTTAATAAATTTGGTAATTTCCGGGGCAATGGAAGCCAAAAGTTTGTAAATCTTCAGAAAATACAATTCTTGTGGGTTTGGTATGTGTGCGATCTGCGTCAAGTAAAACTGCAAGTTTTAATAAATTTGGTAATTTCCGGGGCAATGGAAGCCAAAAGTTTGTAAATCTTCAGAAAATGAACATTTTTGAGGACAAAGTTACGCTGTCTGGTTTCTCTGCTGGAGCTTCCATGGCCATTCAAACTCACTTATCCCACTCTCGGCTGTTCTCTGGGCTTGCTGTGTTCTCTCAGGGTAACCCACCACGTTGACCTCCTTCATTTTTAAAAGTAAAGTTTGCTGATTATCTTCCCTTAAACCTAATAGTTTTTTATCACTGCGGCCATCGCAGCCTTATCGAGTTTGGAATACGATGTAGCACAAACGGATTGGGTCTGTTTCCGTACAACGTAAAGGGTTCTGTAGATGATGCTAAGGAGTATGAGAAGAGTGGGTTTATCGACCTTCTCTCAAAGTTGGCATCGCAGCGAGTTTTTATTTGGACAGGAGAATTGGACATTTACATCCCCTCTAGTATGGCGGCCAAAAACGTCGACTTTTATAAAGCAATAGGAGTCCATCCCAGTAACATCCAGTTTACATTGTTTAAAAATGCTACACATTTAATCGTGAGTCATGCAGATGCACAATTAATTTATATGTATTACAAATGAAATTTTAATTAAACCATGTTATGTTATTGCAGTATATTTGTATGTGTAGCCAACAGAGGATTTTGGACCGCCATGCGACAAGGACGCGGGAGAGTCGTATTATTTGGGAGACTGCAATTATTCAGGGCCCTTTCACGCACTATCGTACATTTTAAAAAATGACTCTTTGAGCCAAGGTAGGATGTTATCTTCTTTTTGTAGTGTAACTGCTAGTGCGCTGTAATAATTTCTCAGAAATTTTCTAGCCAACCCAGTTCTTGATCAGTTGATGATGTACAATCAGTCCGAATTTTATCCTAATGGGAACATCAAAGACGTGGCAATGGGTGAAGCAGGATTTATCTACATTCCAAAGAAATGCCAGAACGGAGAAAAGTGTCTTCTTCATCTCAACTTCCATGGATGCAACGAATGGCCGTAAGCTTTTTATTTCATTTTTGAATTTTCATGTAATAAAAAAATCTGCCAAATTAATTAAAAGCTGTTTTCTATTCAACTTTTTAGACCAGAAATTGCAGAAAAGTATATTTTAAACAGTGGCTTTCTTAAGGTTGCCGAGGGAAACGACATAATTATGATTTTCCCATTGACCACCAAAGTTCTCCAGAACATGGACGGATGCTGGGATTTTTATTCCTACACTGGGCCAAACTTTGGTAATCATTTTTAAAATCAAAAATACAGAATAGAATGAGATACAGAATAGAGAGAGTGCTCATAAATCATCCTCGTTTCACTCTTTTAGCAACAAAGAAAGGAGCGCAAATCCAAGTGATTGAAAGGCTACTTGATCGAGTTCTGAATATTGTGTGATGTCTGCAAAATGTTAACTTGTGTCAAATTTAAATGATTCTCAGAATGCTGTAACTTTACCTGTATTATATCTGTATATTAAATAGTGAATTGTTCATTTATGCCATAAAATAAAATAAACCAGCTGTTATTTTAATTATTTATAATCTTTGATCAGTATTTATTGTTCTCTTCTCATATTTTTGTAATTGATAATCACATAGTAGCCTAACATTTAGATTTTTCAAAACTAGTATAGCTTATCTCACTTTATGCTAAACATTCTTTCAAAACATATGCCATCTCCTTTCAGTTTATATTTATATGTGGCTTTTACGATCGTATATATTTTTTGTAGTTTTCATTATTACAATTTTTGATCAGTTATGTATTTCGTTTTTTTTCTAATTTTGGTTGATATCTCTCTCTCTCTCTCTCTGCAAATCTATTTACGTGCATCTATATTGGCTGCTTTTATAATGAAACGACAGATATTTTTTAAAATGATTTCATCTTTTCCATTTTAGTATTTGTGATCTTTCACGAATAAGTCCTTGGCAGCTGCTGCTCCCACAACGGTACCAGCAACGTACTTGCCGTAGGTGGCTTCGCTGTTTGCCTGCAAACAGAAATCAGGGCATGAGAAAATAAACTGGCGAAAGTTATCAATATGTGCGAAAGTGAAAAGAGCACATAGGTGGAGTTTATGAGGAATTAGAATGTAGAAAACTTGAAAGCAAAAACGTAGTTACTATAGTTACATTAAAAGCAAAAGGTAATAATTGATACTTTAATATACGAACCAGTATGGTTAACTAATTAGTGCAGAGAAGGTGACTACGAAGGTGAAGGGATTTTTTAAAAGATAATGTTTGTGTATTTTTGCATAGTGGGGGTAGGTGGGGGTGACTGGTAGGTTTAGTAGCTGTGTGCCTGGACAAAATTGCTTTTGGAGGCGGCCAAGCTGGAAATGCTGCCACTGGTGTATTTTCCAAGGGTGGCTAAACTATTGGCCTAGGTGAGTGTGATCCAAGGGAGTGGAAGTAACAATATTAATAATTAGCATAAATTAACAAAATACAGCACCAAATTACAAAATTACGAAATTACAGAGTACTACTACACTACAAAAACTTAACGATACGGAGCAAGTTTACGAACGGACGAAGGAAGAAAATGATGAGGTCAACTTACCTTTCCTCTCTTCAGAAGTTCACCCTGGCCAGCCTTCACGTTCTCAGGTTTTCCGCCCCATGCTTTCAGCACAGAAGCCTACAAATCGAGAGAAAAAATTGTCATTCTTAATTTTTTAATGAGTAAAACGTTTTGTGTTAGGCTAAGGCTTTTTTACGTACCTGCAGTGCGCGACCATAGCTGAAGCTGAGAGCCCAAGGTCTCTTGATTTGCACATTGTTGATTGCACTCAAGTTGACAGTGGCTTCCTCCTCGGATTGCCCACCGGAAAGGAAGACGACTCCGGGAACGGCAGCTGGAACAGTTCTAGAAAGAGCGGTGACTGTAGCCTTGGCATTGTCTTCTGGAGTGTACTTAGTAGAGCAGGATTGTCCAGCGGTGACCATATTCGGCTTGAGGAGTGTTCCTTCCAGAAATACGTGATGATCTTGGAGTGCCTTGTAGGTGAAAGCTAGCACCGTTTCGGTGACCTTCTGAGCACGATCCAAATCGTGGTCTCCATCAGGTAAGACCTATGTACACACCAAAACATACTTTTACAAAAACCCGTTCATAACATTTTTTTAAAGAGATAGTAAAGTAAACCTTGTAAAACTCCATTTAATTTAGTTTTCCTGCGAAAACACCCCAAAAAAACTTTAATTTAGATTAACTTAAATTCGCACAAAGTCAAAGCAGGAGCTACAAGAGGAAAGTAAAGCACAACAAAAATGTCAGACATTTGGTTGTTGTTACGTAACACGCCAGCTATGAAACGTGAACTTGGCAAGATCATTGGATACGTGCATGTGGAATTGGTGGTGGTGCAATATACTTGCGTAAAAATAAACTTGGCAGTTGGCAGCTCAGCATTTGGATAATCTTATCAGTAGCTTTACACACCTATACAGAATAGCAGTATAGTGATATGCACTCATCCAAGGACTACATACTTGCCTACTTTTTTTTAAAATGAGAGTCGAACAAAATTGTTTTTATTGCAGAGCTCATTTATTGCTCTCCATTTCATTTCAAGTCATTTCAATGAAAAAAATTAAACCAGAAAGCGTTTTTCCAAATTATTTTCTACAATTTATTTTTTTTTGCATATTTTTTATATTTACTGCTATCGTCATTTACATAGCTTTTGTTGGCGGCCGCTTTTTTCTGGTGGAGGTTTTTATTATTAAGCTATTATTTTGAGAGTTCAACAAAGGTCAGTAATACAGTATGGCATTCCCTCAACCTTCGAGCACCGAAAGGTCGGTCAGAAAAATTGTTATTGAATAATTAAATGTGTGTGTGCAGAGATAATCGCACTCAGATAAATGTCAGCCCACTTGGTTCAAAGTGCAAAGGGAAACTTTTGTGTAGCTGCCGTAAATAAATATTTGACTTCTGGACTAGAAAAATGACAGGATTGTAAGTATATCTTGACAATTACATGGAAAACTCTAACCTTGCAAGATAGCCTTTCTCGACTGCATATATTTTCAAGTGCTACCTGAAATACTACCCAAACAGAGCAAAATGTCATACTTGATCTTGATAATAATGAGCCACTACCAAAATTACAGTTTTACAGATATCTGTATCCAGCCTAACCGGATTTGGATACGTACATATATTATCTATCACTATGAAATAATTTTTAGGAGGATTTTTGCTTTCTATCATTTACAGAAATGTACGTTCCCATTCCCCCTCTCTCTCTCCAAAACAAAAATCATTTTTTATTAGACCGGTCATTCCAGTTTACTCATATTCATCTTCAAACAACAATATTGCATCAGCCAAAAAGTCATGGAAAAACACTGCAATCTCTATATATACCAGCTCAAATATGCCGATTGGATGATGCCGAATTAAATTCGACTATTATTGTGCCCATGATGATGAGGATATGCCTATTTTAAAATTAAACGCTACCCAATTCATAATCTGTCTGCACATGAAAAGGAATTTGGAGAAGAGTGTAAAGATGCTGTGAGCATTATTTTCTCCAGTGCCCTACACCGCTATACTGCGCACGTGTATTAATAAGCAATGTTTTCTGGACGGAGAAGGATGAAAGAATTTACTTGAAAACTGGTTACTATGCGCCTTGCTACAGCTACGCATGTGATAGTGAGTCATGTGCCGAGAGTGCCAAATATATGCACCAGCAAACTGCTCGACTGCAAGTTCAAGGATTCTGCTAAAAAAAAATTATTTGAATAGAATCTCTCTTCTCCCTTTCTCTCGTTTCGAAACTGGAAACAGAATTTTGCTTTATCTTAATTTTTTTATATGCAGCCATGCAATTGTAAAATGTAAAGTGAAATCAAAATGTTTTTGAAATTATAGGGAAAGGAGAAGTTTTTTTTGAAGATTTAGTAAAAAGTAAAAGTTTTTTTTACTTACTTTTAAAAATGGCGAGAGAAATGCAACGGGAATGATATTCTCAGCGTAACAAATATGTATATAATTTTCGGAAGAGACACACAGCAACTGAACCTACTAGGACCAAGCCACAGTTTGAACTGAAAGAGATTCGTTCAGGTCTTCTCACCTTTTTCCCGTCTTTAGGTCGTGAGAGATGAAACCTTGGCATGAAGTTGCAATAACACTGCCATACTTTTACATCTTGAACTAGAGTCAATTATCATGGAGGAGTGTTCCATTTGGGTGGTGATTGTGGTGCTGGCTCTGGCTCTACATCCAATTTTCACATGGACTCACGTATACCACGTATATCCTATACAATGCATTAAAAACTTATAGATTTCCCTTCTTCCCCTCTCAATCCGCAGTTGATGCACATGTTCCGAGCATGAAATATCTCTGGCCCGACCAGTTTCGCTTTTTCCAAGCTGCAAAATGTAAAATGGAAGTATGTTTTTGCTAAAGCGTAAGCGCCATATAAATGTTGCTTTTGCTTTGATGGTAACTGGTAAGAGCTGGCAGAAGAAGTTCAAGGAAGAATAGTTTTACAGAGTTTTAGGTGACGGAAGGAAACAATAGGAGAGAATCTCATTTACATTTCATTCCCACTGCTCATTTATGCTTCTTAGTGATTTTGGAGGATGTACAGTAAACTAATAATTAAGTTTTTTTTGAAAAGTCGATGACATTTTTAAAAGCTGCGGGGTGCAATGTAGCCTGAGGAGTGTAGATTTTTAGGGAGTGCCGATTTCTTCAGCACTCTAGTTCTCGTCTACCATCCGAGTGGAAAAGACATGGCAAGGAATGTGAGGATGCTACGTACACTCTCTCAACCACGAAATATAAAATAAAAGTTTACGAGTGTAGAAGAGCCGAGAGTCTGACTGGAGAGCTTTTTTTACTGGAATGCCCATGTAGGAAATGCAATCATTACGAGTGAAGGCAAAAAAAGCTCCTTCTAATGCAAACGGAACAGTTATGTGGGGATGGATGTGCGCTTCCTGCACAAAGTTTTTATTTGCTGTAACCATGCGTAGAAAACTGGTTTATCGCCTGAGCAAGATTTCTTTAGCGATTTTTTTTAAATTATCATAAGTATCTTTGTCCTCGTATGCATGCTTTTGCATCTTTGCAATTGCGTTAGATAAATGGTGGCGTGAGAAAAGAGAAGTGAATAGGCGTTCTACATGCACGAAGGCAATTTATTAGGTATGGATGAGTATAGCTGGAGTAAAGTAAAATGGGAAATTAGTAGATAAATAGGAGCATCAGCTTGATTTCTTGGGGTTGCGATCAAGCTCGAATTGTGGAGATGCTAAATAGAGAAATTAAACGATTTGTATTAATTTTTGATTTGCTTTTACATGAATTTAATTTTGACGGAATATGTGCGCTTACAAAAGGCCTGAAAGATGTGGTTTGCCATGTCATCCAGAGTTGACGAGTTTTCAGATAATTTTAGGATGTCCGTTAAACTGTCAAATGACCTCTTAACATTCCCAAGATAGTCAATATCCCGGAAGAAACCCACTCTCAGGAAAATCCAAAGTATTCCAATTGTGAAGAAACCGAATCCTACAAGGACTGGAATTAGCTTAAACTTGTGGACTTCTTTATGAGTCGTTGGAGTGGTGGAGTTGTCTGGGTAGTGATGCGGTACTGGAATCGCAGGGAGATCACGATGGGACAGAGTCATTGATGAAAAGGGCAGTGGAGGAGGGTTATTTTTGCTAAAGATTTCCTGCTCTGAGATAATGTACTTATTTAATGCCGATAAATCTGGATTAGGCGGGGGTGCAGGAACGTGAGACGTGGGAGTGATCCTCCCATTTTGGGGATCTAATAAAATAATATTTAAAATTAAATGATTTTGCTGTATTTTAGTAGACATAATTTTTAAAATGCCTTACCAGAGTAGGGTGATGCCTCCGAAGGACTCAAAATTCTTTTTGCGATTGGACTGCTTCCTGGAATCTGAACTGGGACAGGAACAGATCTCCATACTTTGGGATATTCCAAATTGCTGCTTTTACAAACTGTCTCTGCCGCAAAATTAATTAACAACGGAATCAGTAGCAACCTCATAGTGGACTTTTCTTTATGATGCAGCTTTTCTTTTTAAAAAAAATCTCACACAGTAAAGAAAATATCTTCAAAAAGGTTTCAGTGTAGTGGAAATCTGCTACTGAAATGAAGAAGTGTGTCAGGGAAAATTTTCTCTAGTGCCTTCACGCGCATCGTCACCCTAGACAAAGTTACTAACGGGACTATATTTTGCTGCTTGCATATTTATGAAATTATCGGCAAAAAAACCGCATGGAAAAATATGTACATATGAGTAATGTAGTAAACTAACTATAAATATTTATTAGTTTAGTACGCATCAAGGTAAAAACTTTCATTCATGAAGAATGCAGAGTGCAATATATATGAAAAAAATGAGTGTCCTCTACCTCACGGCGTGCAAAGGAAATAAGTGGCAAACGTATCTCTACATATTTTAAGATTTAATTTAATTAACAATTTAATGAGTGATGAGCCAAAAACAAAGCAGAAGCATTTTGCAGTACTATAGTTTATACACAGTGATTCTACACGTTCACAAATCCGATTTATCTTAAAACAGCATGGTGAATGGTGCATTTTGGTCCCATTTTGTCCAGCTGATAATTGGTCCCCGATTTATTCTTGTTCCCGGAACTACTACAATTACACAATTTAATTGCACTGCCTCGTTCGGGCTAGCCTAGTAAAAGTGTCTTAATTAAAACTTATCTTCGTTGTACTAGTATCATAATGTCCTAAATGCTCTAAAATAATTGTATGAACAAAAAATCTGTACTCTTTGTATTCTCCACAGTAAAGACGGATAAACACTGCACAAGGACAAAAATTTGCTGAAAGAAAAACTAAATTTGGCTATAGTAGCTTAAGATTTTGCTAAAATTTTACTACGTTAGATTCTCTACTGTTTCGCTTGAGATTGAAAATTTTATGCACTAAAAGTTGAAATTTACAACGTAATTTACACGCACTCTCGCTCTTTCGCAACATTTAAAGCAATGCTTAGTTAAAAATGGATAAGATAATTTTTTTTCTCTAATGTTGACTAATATGCATGACTAATGTAGACTCGCAGAAAATTCCTTTTTTAACGGAATTTCATGTGTGAGACAGCATTGCTCAAATAATTCACTTCTAGCTGGAGCTGCATTACAGCTCTGTCCAACTTGTCGGCGGAGTCTAGTACTTCCATGGATTGGGTGAAAGGATCATATCGAATTTCATATGGCCTGGACATACACTCCGCCACCCAATGCCTAGAAGAAATGGTAAAGCTAAAAATGAATTTAAATTTATATAGGAAGCTTTACTTGGAGATGTTTGCCCATTACCGGAATTTCTCTTTCACGTCACCGAAACTCTCCGCAACAAAGTAAAGATCTTGGTAATCCTGATCTTGGTAGGTTTGGACCGCAGTTTTCTTTGGGTCGAAGAGCTTGTGCTCCGGTTTGTCGGAGAGGGAGTGCTCCAGCTCTCCATAGCTGCTCAGTAGACCTGCACCATAGGCCTTTGTAATTCCGTTTTCTTTGCATAAGCCAAACTCAACGGTAAACCAGTAGAGCTGGAATTCAGTTTAATATAGTTTTAATTGAAAGTTAGTTAAAAATAAAAGTTAGGTCTAGCTTTCCGTACCGTTGAAAACTTTTCAATCTCTTCGTCAGTGGCGCCCAAAGAAGCCAGCCCAAGTTCTTGTGAGAACTGCGCAAATGTCGGGTCAACGAGCATCGGAACGTGACCCAATAGTTCATGAATGCAGTCCCTGCAAGGAAAAATAGATGGCAAATTCTGTTTTCTTTCTACTTTTTCTACCACTTCTGTACTCACGGTTCTGGTGAATGATCCGGAGAAGAGCTGTGCCGAACGTACTGTGTGCACTGAAACACTCTAAATGCGAGACTAGCCAAAAAGTCGCGAGCAGTTAAGAGACCAGCTGCAGGTCGAAGTGTAAAGCCAGTTCGTCCTAAATATAATTATGCTCAGTTAACAGTTAAAATCAAAAGTGCTAAGATTGAAAAAAAAATTGTCTACTCTTTAGAAAGTTTGAGACGTCCTCCAGCTGCGGAATATTCTCCGGGCCATATCCAATTTCTCTCTGAAGGAGACTTATCGCATCAATAAACTGCTTGCAGGCGTGAGTTGACAGCAACTTTGCAACTTTTCTGTAAACGTGTCCCCAAGTCGCAGTCTCATTCTCAAGGTAAGTCACCCTTGGAATTGGATCACCGCTGGAAATAGGAACAATATATTTTATGCCATTCATAATCTTACTTCCAGCGCGCTTACAATTTATTACAATATTGCATACTTTTTGTATTCAAAAGCAATGTCAGCAATCATCTTCCTCCTCTCCCTATACTTCTTGTCGGCAAATCCAGGGTGATCCATGTCCAGATCTGGTTCAAACTTTGTCATCAAATGGTTGCACTGGTCCAACTCCGAGATATGCCTAGGATACCATGGCTCTGGACAAGACAATAATAATGACTTACATATGCTGTAAAATGGGTTTTAAAAATGAATTTTTATTTTTTTTACCTTTCACAATGTGCCCTTGAGTGGAAATTACATTGACCAGATAAATCTTTGGATTTTGCCTGAGTGCTCGAAGCATTCCAATCAAATTTCCCCATTGCATTTGCATTTTCAGCAGAACATCAAACTGACAATGTTGTTCTCTTGAGGGCCTGCTTTCCATATGCACTACATCCCCTTTGCTCTCCTCAATCATTTTCAATACGTGGACTAATGTGCACATCCCATCTTTTAGAGTGAGGACGATAGTAGCCTCCTCAGGCTCTCTTTCTGAAGCAACCTTACTGGATGCTGCTTGATCTTGTTCAAAAACAGGGAAACTCGACACACTGCCCTCCCTTGCTGCTCCAGTTCCAGCCACAGAATTAGCACTTTTTGGTCCGTCTCTAGATGTTGGAGACAGCAAAAGTGCGTCGTCATCAACTAGTAGCAAATCATCGTCTTCGGCCAATTCAGAGCCTTGACTCTGACGAATTTCTTGGAGCCAGCAACGCTTGTTCTGCTTGTTTTGT
Organism: Acrocyrtus sp. NNG-2020; assembly: GCA_027744115.1. Taxonomy (NCBI): domain Eukaryota; kingdom Metazoa; phylum Arthropoda; class Collembola; order Entomobryomorpha; family Entomobryidae; genus Acrocyrtus; species Acrocyrtus sp. NNG-2020. The sequence continues at coordinate 13,466 of JAHZND010000904.1, forward strand.
TCGGTTTCAAAGCGAGCATCGCCCACAAGAGAACGACGTCTTGATGGATATCCATTCTGAAATAATAGAAAAGTAAGAGGAAAATGAGTGGGGCAATTTGAGACATCTATCAGACCGTTCATTTTTCGAGCAAATTCGCTATGAATACCTCAATGCTATACGACTTTTTAATTGCAAACCGCTCTCGATTCTTTCTACAACCAACAATCATGTTAATATTCTCGTCCTCTCGCTTTCCCTCTCCGCAGTCCTCCTCCCCACCCTCACCTCTGATCTCGTCACCACCGCCACCACTTCTCTCTTCCTGAGCACAATCTGAAACCTGGCCCTGCCCTGGCCCCCTCAATGATGCTGGACCGCAAATAATTTTGTCAAATTTGGAACGAAACCGTTCCGACGGGTCAAAAATTGGTCTGGGACTATAGGAATAGTTTATTATGCCAAACTTGTTAAACTCCAGTTTTTCCAGAAGTGCAACACCATTTACAAATAAACATTCGAGTGGAAAAATTCAATTCCAAAAAAATATTGAAAGAATTTGAAAATTTGAAAATTATTTCTGGGAATTGTTTGCTCTCCAAAAAATTTATTCTTCCCCCACTATGCCTAAATCACACCGTTCCACCGTGCACTACAAGGCGTACCATGAAACTGAAAGCCCACTGTTAAAGTGAAGGGAGTGTTGGAGATTCCTCTCTCCAGCACTTTTCCTCCTACAGGATTCGGGAAGGGTTAGCCAGGCTTTTCCTCACTTGGGAAAGACGTAAGGCCTACTAAAGCTACTAATAGCAGTATATTTTTTGCTTTCTCCAGGAAAAAGACACAGGGCAGCGGTGTAATTTCCAGTGCTTTTAAATGCCACATAATAAAAATCATTTCCATGTTTTGTGGACTATTCGAAGAGACCAGCATTTTAAAGACTGCACAAAATATCTACTATCATAAACTACTATCCAGAAAATTTTTAGGGGCACGTTGATACTTACCTCGATACTGTACGATTTTGTTATTACAAATCTCTCCCTACTCTTTCTTGTTGGAACAATCATCCTTTCTTTTTTAAAAAATGTAAGAGTACTTTAGACTTTAATTAAAATTCATTTTCAGATAATTTTCTTATGTGCGAATGGATGAAATCTGGGTCGATTATCGCCCACACAACCTACAAACAAGTGGTTGCGGAAGCTTACCCTTCCACACACTTCCACCGTCGACTTTTCCCCTTCAACTGAACCGAAAGTATTATGGCTTCACTGGCTTAACGTCCACCGCAGCCTATTCATGCGCAACTAGCAAAAGCTTCTTGTTGGAAGTGTTCAAGAAATCCAGTCTTAATCTGTTTTCATTTTTCAGGTAGGGAATTGCATATCAATCAGGGCTGAACCACTTTTCCTCCCTAAACGTCTCTTTTGAAAGCAGCCTTTTCCCTCTCCCAGAATAGCTGGAAAAGATACATGCCTCTACTCCCTTTTTCTCTCCTAATGTTGGCTAATCCAAACAAAAGAATAAATTCCTTATTGCCCGGAAGCCCTTCCTTCTCCTTTTAAAAAATTTCCTTTTCTTTGCACTGCAAACGCCGACTTTCAGCAGGAAATTGGAAATTTTGGAAGGATGTAGTTGTGGAGGCAAACATACAGAAATTATGAAGATGAAGAGATGAAATATGTGGGGGCAAGTTTAGACAAGATCTCTCCAACTCATCATCCCATTTTTCAAGTGGATTGATAAAGTGAAAATGGTAAAAGCGGTGGAGGACACTCAATCATCACCCAATGTCCATGGAGGAGAGGCAGTCACTCCATCCTAAAAATCCTTTCCGTGTAAGCCAGAGTTAATACCTGTTGACGACACGCATTTCAATGAGGGAGAGAAGTCAAGCACTTCATCAGAAAATCTTTTTTCTTTAGCAGAGAGTAAAGGAGAAATCGCAAAAAATAAAGGTTGCTGGAAATACATTCTGACTAGTGTCCTGCTGTTGATAGATGATCATTCCTTATGAAAATGCAGAAAGTAGAAGTGAAAGGAGACGGGAGAATGCAACAACATCCATTTCGATTGGAAATGGAGTGAGAGAAGAGAATTGGAATTTGCTGCGTAAAATCAGATTTTCCTTCTTCGCTAGTAAAAAAAATACATAAAATGTGACTGGGACACTCTTTTTTCTACTTTCAAGGGGAGTATATGCAAAGGAAAACCCTCTAGCAGGATAATGGGGAGAGTGGGAGAAACGGAGAAAATTGTGGCTGGAGAAGGAGCAGACGAGAGGGAGAGAGAAGATGGATAGCGGATGGAGTTGGCGAACCACTTTGCCCTCTCTTAACTACTTCCGCTCACTCTTTTCATTCAAAGAGAGTATAATGGGCTCTTTTCTCCGCATCAAGGAGAGAACAATACTTGTCTTTTCACTTTGAGTTCAGTCAATCTTTTATGAAGTCCAGGGAATAAAACGCTGTCCGGGTCCACCTGGACGTCATGTTTAGCTGTTGACTTCTGTGCCCCTTTTTAAAAAATACAAATAATAAATGAAATAATTAAAAGAAAAAAGTGAAAACACTGCGAAGTACTTATATTTTTTGAGGTTTTGAACCACGCTCCGTTTTTCTATAGGAGGCGTCATTGGATGATGGGATGGGAACTTACTGAACCGTTTTATGGGACTCTTAACAATTTCCGCCTGTAGATTTTCCATCTCTGAAAGGCTTGTAATGGCAGCACATTACATACGATATCATTATCATCTTTTTGCACAGAGCAATGGAATCATTTTAGTGAATCACGCGATCTTTTTTATGAAGTGAACCCGAGAAAATAAAAAAAACAATACGAGGAGAAAATGGGATTGCGAATAAAAATGATGTCGAAGTGGATGGAAATTGCTGTTCTTCACGTTCAAGATATGATCTCTGGGGACGAATGATTTTAATGACAAGCACTTCCTTTTGAGTGGAGGTGTACGTTTTTACTTTTTTAATTCCAGTAAATTGTGAATAGGCACATAAAAAGAATAAAATGAATAAGAGATGAAGATTGAAAAAGTAAAAAGTAAATAATAAATTGTACATAAATGAATACATTAAATTTAAATAAATCAGCGGAGTTTCATGTGTGAAACGGCATTGCTCAAGTAATTCACTTCGAGTTGGAGTTGCAGCACTGCCTTGTCCAGTTTGTCGGCCGAGTCAAGTTTCTCAATAGATTGGGTGAATGGATCGTATCTGATCTCATATGGCCTTGACATGGATTCCGCTGCCCATCGTCTGCAAATTTTGCAGTGTAGAAGTAAATGAATTTATTTTGTTCAAATACATTTTTCTACTTATTGTGCTTGGGATTCTCACCTAAACTTATCTTTTGCATCTGTGAAGCTCTCTGCAACAAAGTAAACGCCTTGGTATTCTTGATCTTGATATGGTTGAATGGCAGTGACCTTCGGGTCGAAGTTCCAATGCTCTGGCTTATCGGAGAGGGCATGCTCTAACTCTCCAAAGCTGCTTAATAAGCCCGCACCGTACGCCTTTGTAATCCCATTCTCCTTGCAAAGGCCAAATTCCACAGTGAACCAGTAGAGCTGGAATTGTTGGCATTGTTTTTAAACGTTTAAAGGTTTTTTTAAAATTAGGATTCAAGTTTATTTCTCATACAGTCGAAAATTTCTCAATTTCGTCATCCGTTGCGCCCAAAGAGGCTAATCCTAGTTCTTGTGAGAACTGAGCGAATGTCGGGTCAGCAAGCATAGGCACATGCCCAAGTAGCTCATGGATACAGTCTCTGGAGAAATTACAATTTATTAAGTAGCAAAGCATTTTTTCTCTTCTCCATAATTATGGAGAAAATGATTTTTTTTTATTAAGAGAAGAGCTCTTACGGCTCGGGAGAATGGTCCGGGGATGAAGTATGCCGGACATATTGTGTGCACTGAAAAACCCGAAAAGCAAGACTAGCGAGGAAATCTCTTGCAGAGAGTAGACCCGCAGCGGGTCTTAGCGTGAATCCGGTTCGACCTGCGATTAAAAAGAAGAAATAAAAATCAATGGAGAGGCTCGTCATCAAGACAGTTGGTCAAAAGGAAGATGAAAAAAGTGAAGTGGTGAGAAAAAAGTAATAAATGCTACGTTTCAGGAAATTGGAGACGTCCTCCAGCTGTGGAATGTTGTTTGGTTCATAGCCGACTTCTCGTTGGAGGAGTTCGAATGCATCAACATATTGCTTGCAAGCACGAGCTGGCAGAAACGAGGCCACTTTGTTGAAAACATGACGCCAAGTAGCTATTTCATTGTCCAGATATTCCACTCTCGCAATTGGATCTCCACTGGATAGAAAAGTTAAAATTGAAAAATAGCAAAAAGCCGAACTGATAAATAAAAACCTTAATGGGGCAAACTGAGACAATTTCTTACAACTTGTAGTCAAATGCAATGTCAGTAATCATCTTTCTCCTCTCCCTATACTTTTTGTCAGCAAATCCAGGATGATTCATGTCGAGGTCCGGCTCAAATTTTGTCATCAAGTGATGACACGAGTCCAGGTCAGAAATATGCTTGGGATACCAGGCTTCTTTAGAAGTACAAAAATAAAGAAATACAGTTTACATCCCACAAGCGTAAATCTGTTCAAGTTATTTTCTAAACATTCACCTTCCACAGTAGAGCCGCAAGTAGAAACCACGTTAACCGTATGAATAGAAGAATTACGACTCAACCGCTTAGTTAGCTCAGCCAAGTTTTGCAAGTTGATTACTATCTTTATTAGGACGTCAAATTGACAGCCGTCCTCACGTGAAGGTCGGGTTTCCATGTGGACAACTTGTCCAGCTCCTTCCTAAAGAATTTGTTTTTCAATAAGTTGGGATAAACTTTGAACTGGGAAGTTTTTTATAATGATTTTGTTTACATACATCGATCATTTTCAGGATAGTAGCCAAGCAAGACATGTCATTTGCTAAACCAAGAACAAGCGTTGCTTCCCCTTCCTCCGTTGTGTCCACCTTTGTCTTAACATTCCCATGCAACTTGGTTTTAGGGGGAGCTCCCTTCTCCTCGTTCAACTCGTTTCGCTCATACACATAGTTCCCAGCAGTGATAACTTCCCCATTTTGATTTTCCAGAGGAGGCGAGTCCGACCCTTTTAGGGTATCTCTTTTCTGTGCCTGGTATCCATTTTGAATCATGTCTGTCCAGCAGAGCTTGTCCTGTGCAAAACAATGGGTATTTTTTAAAAATATTAAATTTCCTTAGCTATGCAAAGTGAACAGTATAATGCCATCATCAGATCTCATTTTTATCGCAATTTTTCTAATCAATTTGCTACTAGACTGCTCAGTTCAAATTCAATTACGTAACGGGAGTGAAATTCTTTCATCTAAAAAGCTTTTCTTGAACTGCACCCTTTCATCATCCCTATCTGCAGCCTGCTCTCTCCATCTTCTAGGTAGGAGGAAGGGAGTATCAAATTAATTTCCCATTTTCATCCTCAACTACTTGTCCCTAGAGACTTATTTCCCGATACACGCTCTCTCTTTCTACAAACTCTCTAGTACTCTCAACGAATAAGTGGAGAAATGCTCGTCGGCTTACTTCAATGTCGTACGCCTTCTTCTGGGGAAACCCAGTCTCCTTGCTAGCTTTGCTATTCGGTGCCACAATCATTTTCGTATAACTTTATTTATGCGCGTCGTCTTCCCGGTTATTTGAATTTTTTTATATAAATAAAATGTTTGGCAGTTGTTGAATCTCACTAAATCACATTGACAATTGCCGAAGGGTTGTTTTTTGTCACTGCAAGTCACTTATCCACAACAGTACACTTCACCATTCACAATCCCCTCGAAAACGAATATTGAAATTAAACTGATCGCTCTTTATTTAACCGTAATGAGTTTTTGCAAAAACCCGATTTGGTCAACCACCTGCATTTCAATGAGACAAAAGTGTGCAAAGTTTTGCTGTTTTTATAACTTTCAAGCTGTTACTTATTTTGTGTGATGCGATCTGAGTCAGTAGTTGATCCAAATCGAAAAACATGCCGTTTGTCGTGTGTGCAGCAGATATGGATGGCTACGTCTTGTCCATAATAAATCATTATCATTGATCATTACGCGCTACTAAGAATTGGCTTTTGCACTGTCGGTAATAGAGTTAAGTTTAATCAAGGTGAAGATTTATATGTTTTTACTCTCCATTCTTTCTCTTAATTAGGTCAAGAGTCGAGACTTTAAGGAGAGCGCCGAGCTCGCTTTTTCCCATTCATTCATCTATAAAGAGAAGAGTAGAGAGGGAGAGATTAGCAAAAAAACATATTTTTTTGCTATGCAAATAATAAATAACCATAGGTAGAATTATCATTTTCTCCAGCAAAGACAAAAGAGGCCCTGTATGGAAAACTGCTTGCATGCAAAACTCAAAGCATGTTTCCTTTCCAGTCCCACCTTCTTCCCAGACTTGCTCGCGGATTGTGGGTTTACGGCAGGAAAGTTCTTTTTTGAAGGAAGCACATTGCATCAATACTACAATGAATTTGTTAAAGTGATCACTTGCCGTTGTTCTTTCGAGTAGGCAGTTATAAAAGTTTCTTTTGTACGCCTACACAACAATAGAAATGGATCATACGCTTTGCAAAGGGAAATTGATTTTCATGCTCGGTAACTAAACTCCTTTCATGTATTGCAAATTGCCCTCTGGCTCTTCGATAGAGATGATACAAAGGATACTAGCTGCTAGCTCGCTCGCGTCATGGTAAATAACCAGAAAGGAAATTGCATTTTTCTAATATTTGTACAGGAATTATGGGGAAGTGCAGGTTATCATCATATCGTTCGATTCGTATTTTTTTATTTCTATGAAAAGTGGAAAATTAGTACTTGTCTCATAATACCCCGTCGGTCACTTGATAATACCTGGTGAAATCATCACGCTTTGTCGGTGCAATAGTGCAGTACCAAAATGAAAAAAAA
>JAHZND010000904.1:20480-38004 GCA_027744115.1 Acrocyrtus sp. NNG-2020
AAAAAAAATTGCGAGGGGTGTACATGCCGCTGCTCTGGTCTCACTGCATCAACAGTAATCTTGACATGGTAACCTAGAAAAGAAAGAAATCTGCGAAAGGATTGTCATCTTCGAGGTAGGTAAGAAAGATGTGAATGCGATCAAGTCTTTACAATCTTTTTGTGAGTCGCTTAGCCGACCTTTGACATGTAGCCTTGCAAGAACATCTGGAATGCGCAAATAAATAATTTGAAATTCAAATTGAGTATCTTCTCGTTTATCAACTGCCTTTTGATATTTTATATTTTTCCCTTGTCAATTTCAATGGACAAATTTGTGTTCAGCATTGAATTTTGTGGTAGATTTAGTACACATTTGTGCATTTTCAGCCGGATATTGGCAGCATTTCGACATATATATGTGCCCTTGTCATCATAATAAGCAAGTAAACAGAAGATGTATTGCGCAGTAAGATAGGATGCGCGTATGAGAGTAGCTTATCTCTTAATATTCTAAGTGGCGGCGAGGTATCAACCTTGTTACTTTTTCGCTTGAAATTGCTAAATCTGACGCATCAGTGTCACAGGGAAAATGTGACCTTTGAATGTTTTAATTCTCGAGAAATCCATGTTTAAATTATAGTCGAAAAATTTCCACTACAAATTCCTGTTCTAGAGGAGAAAGGAAGGTCAGAAATGACGCGAATTACAAAACTGAGTTGCGACCGGAAATTACATTTCTATTCATAGTTAGAAAAAATTAACTTTTTATTTCTGCCGAAAACATTAAAGACTCACGATACAAGAATGTTTTTTGACAAAAAATGATATCGTCATAATAACAGTTGTATTTGTATGCAGTCTAACTTTGTGGCCGGGAGTTTAACTTACATTTCATTAGATCCCAATAGATCTAATCTGTTACATAAAGAAAATACATTTTCGAAAACAAAAGCTTAAAACCTTCAAAAGTTTTATACATTTATTCATTAATCACCACAATTTTGCGCGAAAAAAAAACATTTAAACTGCGACCCTGGTTTCGTACTTTACTGTTTTATCAATCCAAGATACACTTGGACTAAATTATACGCAATATGACAATTTATCAAATTATAACAAATTTTCTCATTTTCAATAATTACAGTTTATGGAGCAAGATACGCATGAATGAAATGATTTGGGACTTGTGGTCTCTCCTCTAATTTATCATATTCCAGGTGAAATTCCTTTGCCACTTTCCTCCAACTGATGGGATCGAAGAAATAGTATGTTCCACGTTCAAAATTTGTCCCCTTCTCCACTGCTGTCACACCAGGTGCTCGAGTTATCCATATCTTCTCCTCCTTGTGATACCTCCAATCACGATTGTACAGTTCGGCAGCAGCTAGGACTTGAAGCACATCTCCAGTATATGTATAAAATAGGTAGAAGAGCAGTTCATCTTTGTAGCGGTTCATTTTCAATGGAGCAAGCTTATCTCTGGATATAAGAATTTAAATTAGTTTCTAAGAAAATTAACAGTTATATTTAGTTAGCTAAATTCCAGGATTACCTTATCGTGGAAACAAACTCATGACCATGGCGAATTTGGTCACTGATGTTGTATTCTTGGGGAACTGGATACTCTACATCCTCCGCCCGCACTGGACCCTCTCCCCACGGTCCGGCAAACGTTGGATACAGGCTATCGGTGGCATTTAAATTGAGGCCTAGTGCGGTCAAGTCAAAACCAAGCGCTAACGACACCAAGTTCGGGTCCGTGTCCGCCACTCGTATAAATGTCAGCAGTCCCACCATTCCAAACTGATCGTTGACCATACTTTTGGGAATATTTGTTACTTTTCCTATGGGGCCAAAAGCTAAAGGTTAGCCATTCCATAAGAATATAGAACTCTGCTTATACTTCAATAATAATTTGTAAAAAAGTACTGTATAATATTAATAAATACTGTAAATTACCATCAGGGGATGTAATAATTCCTCTCTTCGGCGCTCCTTTCTCCTGAGGTTGACCAGAACGTTGATCGGTGAACTCAATTTGTTGATTACTACTAGGTGTTGCCTTCCCACTAGTTTCATTTGCCATTGTTGACGGGGGCGTCGTACCGGGAAGGGCAGGGAAGTCTTCCGAGCTCATAGTGAAAGCACTTGACTCCGATTGAGGTGTCTTGACCATTCCTACTGAAAATATACAATTAATATCTTAATTAACAACAAAATGTTTATAATTACGATTTCAGCGTAGTCTCAGTCAGTCCAGCCAAAAGAGATCCTCGCTACGCACCATAGGGCTTCGCAGGCAAGCTCTGGTGATATGAGTCGCCCTGTTGGAGATTACGGCTCGTCAATGACGGGAACTCTGAAGGGTCGAGAATCTGCGGATTTGGCGGTGGGTAGCCTGCAGCCATAGGACTATTGGGGTTAAACCCAATTCCCAACATCCGCCTATCGTGAGCTCTAAAACTCGGAGCATTCCTGTTCATTCCTTGAGGTCCACTCTGAATAATTTGCATCCCTCTATTTGGACTGAGTGGTAAATTATAACCTCCACTCCCTCCAAACGTTGGCGTAATGTGACCACCTAACGAATTATTTCCACGATTCACTGGTTGATTTGCCATGATTTATATCAAAATTTCAAAATAAGTCTATTAAAATTAAAGTCTGATAATTTAATTCGCATTCACTGGACATTCTTCTCCAATGAATTTATTCCAATTACTAGTAAACACTTTTACTTGTTATGTCTCAAAAAAAACTCTGCTACTACTCCTACTACTACTCACTTCACCTAATATTATAAACAAAATTTTCATCCATTCCCGCTCAACCCTCTTTTACCACTGCTCGATTGCTCTACACTCTCCCCTGTCTCACTTTCTTCGAGATGAGGCCATGCATAGCCTTTCCCTGTGATAGAGCATTCCCTAACAAAAGATTCTACTGTACACTCTCTCCACGTATCCAGTCCATATTGACGATGATCTAGAAAAGTCCAATACTGAATACCATCAGTACAATGAACGCGTCTTTGTACTTTTTCTACACTTACGTTATTAGTTACGTTTGTACGTATACTTTTCGCTCGTCGGTATAGTACCGGCTACACTCACCCTCTTCATCTTAAATGGTGTAGTGCATTTGTATGTGTGTTGAGTCATTATTCTTCAATTTTTTTTTGCATTTCCCTATTTAGTCCAGCGAAGGATATGAGTAGTAGTTGATCAAAAAAGCAAGGAGGAAGGACTGAGGAGTCATTTTTATCTGTTTTTTGTAGAAAAGTGTTAGAAAAATAATATTCCGTAGCTAATTACTGCCTACTTAAAGCGAATAATTATTTTTAATTAAAAGTATAATGCCAGCCGTAACCATGTCAACTGCGACAACTACGACACCTCCTCCACCACAGCCTTGGTACCGCCCTAATGGAGTGATGGAACCGTTTTCCACTGCCATTACCGCTGCTGAGCACAAAATTCGGAACCTGGAGAAGAGAAAGTTAAAATTAGATCAGTATCGAAATGAGCAAGCGGATGGAAAAACATTGAACTCGGATCAACTAAACGCTGTCGCAAAATACAATGAAGTAATCCAACAACTGGAGAATAATCGGGAACTGGTTATGAGTTTGAGGCAAGTCCACCAACAGACGATTAAGTACATTAAGCAGGAACTGAGGAGAGAGAATGCGGAAAGGAATAAGTCTATTTTGGCAATGCAGGCAGCGATGGATCAACTGGTGAGATTTTATGATAATACTTAATATTTTAAAAGTAATAATTAAGTGATAATGTAGTCTAACTATCAATTTAAAATATTAACTTTAGCAAAACCCAAATGTTCAACGGGATTTCCTTAATGGTGAGCACGGTGCGCCAAAAATTAATCAAGAGGATCTCGTCGAACTAACCGAAATCTACAAGTTGCTGAGGCCATCTTTGAGAGAACCGGATAGCATTGAATCAGGGGCGGAGCTGCTTAGCAAGTTATTAGGTATTTTTTTAAAAAAAAAACGTTTATTAAAGGGTATTTCAGTATTTCTCACTTCCCGGTGGGGACGACCTGGTATTTTTAGTCAGCGTAGCCAGTGTGGCTGTTGTTCATTATCAATAGGTAGTATTTGCAATTATGGGGGGTAAATTCTAGGTAATGAACTCCCCTGTAGTAGTACGAGCATTTTCTGAAGTTATAGATTAGGTTAGATTTAGCCACCGATGAAATATTACTCATCATACTACTATATTAAAGAGGGTGGGTACCGTATTGGTGACTGATAACAAAGACCCCCTCCCCTCTTTGTTACTTTTAGCCACGGCCACTTCCCTGCTCTATCATATAAGTTCCCCTGCCCCACATACTGCACTGCTTATCGCTATTCGCTTTTAAAAGCTATAAGCGGCAGAAACAGAGCAGACATAGTCAAATACAATATTAGCATAATGTACCTAAAGTAGACCTAAAACAATAAAACAAATAGAATGTCAAAGTGAAGAGCAAGAACAATTTTGGCAATGTGACATACTTTTACCTCATTATTCTTGCCTAGAAATGGGAAAAGCATGCAAGCAAGTATATAGGTATGTACTTTGTTGGATAGATACAGTTGAAATCTCAATTTTATTATTTTCAATTTAGAATCGAGAGGAAAAATCAACAACAGGCCCAGCCAGGAAGTCAAGTCTCTGATTGATTCAATTGTGGAAAGCCAATACTTTGTCTCATCTGTTCCTATCGAACCTGTTCCTATTGAACCTGTGCAAGTGCAAGAGGTTTCCCAACAAGACTGCCGTACTGAGATGCCCTTGAATAACATTGGACAGGGAAATGAAATGCCGTATAGCTTTATGCAAGAATCCCAACTGGATATTGAGTCTCCGCACATGGATCCGGCTGTTGTAGCTGTCTCATCTTATCCCCTATCTCATCCACTTCCGCCGCCTCAACAACCTCATCTTCCTGAGAAACTTCTTATACAAGAAGATGAGCTGAAGAAAGATCAACCTGGTTCTCCGCAAAATGGCACTAATGGAAATCTGGAAGCAAATCCAATACCATTAGCTGAGCAGGACAATACTAATAAAAGGGGTTTTCCCAAAAGGGGTGGAAGAGGAGGGCGAAGGGGAACTGGGTTTAATCAAGGAAGGGGAAATGGGTATAATCAAGGAAGGGGAAATGGGTATAATCCTAGAATTCCGAGGGGAACCCCCAGGGGTGGGTATAATAATAAAGGCGGACATTTCCGAGTGGACAACGCTAATGGTATTAATGCCAATTTAGAATCTGCTGCTGATCACCACCACGCCAAAGCTCATCCAAGCTCATTCTCAAGGCCTTATAATAAAGGGAGTGGTCCATGTTCCAGGAACAACCACGGCGCCGCTCCTCGCTCATCTGATTGATGATTTATTGTAGCTACCAACTTATATTTTCCACTTTTCTTAATTAGTCATTTTTTGTCTGTTTAAAATTAACTATAGGTTGTAGCTGTGCTCGGTCCCAGAGTGATCCTTTTTTGTATACCTTCAAGTTGCATGCACGTGTTCTCTTTTGTTTTCGTAATTTTTTTTGTAATGCATCAATAAAGAATGGAAATGTAAGTGAGTGGTTGATTTTTTTCACTTTTTTTATTAGAATATAACCAATGTACTTTACAATAAGTATGCAATAAGTGAAAATGACACAGTCCAACAAGTGGATTTATAAATGATAAACTTTTCATGCCTACAATTCTACTATTGCCTGCTTAAATTTAAGTTAAATTATTAAGAGAAGAGAGTTTCAAAAAATATTTCTTTAACGATAATTTTAACTCTTAAAAAGTTGTCATTAAAAGGACTAATAGACTAAAGAAAAAAAAGGCGTGTATCACACACAATTGCAATAAGTGAAAATGACACAGTCCAACTAGTGGATTAGCTTCTAATACTTTTCATGCCTACAATTTCAACAATTGTCTGATTAAATTTATTGAAATTATTATAGTAAATAACGCCTGAAAGCCAAAGCCTGCGCTTGAAACTAGCAATATAGAAAAATTCTGATTATGGCCACAACGCACACTCTCATTGCTGAAGAGAGAAAACAGTTTCAAAAAAATATTTCTTTAAGTATAATTTTAAATCTTTAAAAAGTTGTCACTAAAAGGACTACTTGGACTAAATAAAAAATGTTCATTGTGAGCGGCTACTTGAATAAATTTAGCAATGAATTTAGCAGATAAACCACTGCTACGAAAGAAAAGTCATCATATCATCATGTTTGCACCGCACAGACAGTGATGCACATACTCGTTCACTTTCGCCTATTCCTCTCTGCAAACACTTTTGCATGTTAAGCCGGAGAGCACCGTCCAAAGCTGGGCACATCTTACGCGGCGAGTGAAAATTCGCTTAGGTAAATAGGGTTATATGTAGAGAGAGAGAAATTACTTAGAGGTAAACATTCAAATGCCCAGGTTTGCCACCATCCCAGTCCAGTATTCCCCTCTGCAGACCTTTTGCATGTTGATCCAGGGAGAACCAGCCAAAGCTGGGCGTACTTCACTCATCAAAGAGTGAAATGCGTCCAGCTTTGAGGTAGATTGAGAACGAAATTGAAATTATTTTTTTGTACTAGTTTTCGTTGTAATGAGACAATGAGAGCGCATCGAAATTACAATAACCCAACGCCTTTCAAAATACTTATTCACTGGGCACACAGGAATCATATCGAAGCATAGAACCCGCCGCCGTGCCATTTCGCGCCGGTATCTGTATTTGAATTTGCAGCATGTAATTACATATAAGTACATTGTAAATCAATAAGGGTGAGGTGAATAAGTATTTTGAAAGGCGTTGAACTTTTAAATCAATAGAGTTAGAGTACTAGCAAAACTACGTTTAGGCGAACAGAGTTGAGGAAATCTTTTAAATAAAGAAAATGTGGCTTATCGAATTTCATGATTCACTTATAAAAATAAATAACTTTTTGGTAAACGGCCAAATGCCCAGCTTTGCTAACATCATACTCCAGCAGTATTCCCCTCTGTAAACTTTCTTTTGCAGTAAGCAGGAAGCACCATCCCAGTCCACTTTTTCGTGTAAATGTGTCATCTCGAGTGAAAAAACTGCTCTGCTTGCAAATTATTGTTTCACCAATTTGGAAATAGAGTTTAACCACAAATAAGATTATGACTACTCTTAGGTAATTATTAGTGAAATAACCATGGACACAAACTGGTCTGTAGATTTGGAAAAAAGGTTGGACGAAGGATCCAGTTCCGCCATCGGTAGTCAGGATCCTCAAAATTATGATATTGTGAAGGCAACTCAGGTATACTCTTTTTTAATTATATCTTCTTAATTAGGAATCCTTAATTAACTCTACTATATTAGTAGTAGTCCGAATCAATGATTGCACTATTAAAGTGTGAGTCTCTTTTTACTCTTAGTTCGGTGTGTACAACCGCTGCCTACTACTTCTAAATGACGGTTTTGACGTCAATCAAAGAGATAATGAAAACATTACTCTTCTCCACTGGGCTGCAATTAACAACCGAAAGGAGCTTGTAAAGTTGTTCATTGATCATGGCGCTATTGTTGATGCTTTTGGAGGAGAGCTGAACTCAACACCTCTTCACTGGGCTGTTCGTCAAGGACATCTGAGTATGGTAGTTTTACTAATGAAAAATGGGGCCGATCCGTCATTAAGGGATGGGGAAGGTTGCGCTGCTATCCACCTTGCTGCTCAGTTTGGATACACGTCCATTGTCGCATTCCTCTTGGCAAAAGGCGTTAGTCCCGATGTGCAGGATAAAAATGGGCTGACCCCGCTAATGTGGGCTGCCTGTAGGGTAACTAGGTACGGGAGCCAAGTGCAAAGTCCACATTTACTACTAATTAATAAGTAATAATTAATTAATATTTGTTCCTATTAGCGCTGACCCTACTAGACTATTATTGACATTCAGAGCAAACACCTCCGTTCAAGATCGTTTAAGTAAAAACACCGCCTTGCACTGGGCAATTCAAATGAAGAACGCTACAGCAGTGTCGCTGTTAGCTCATAGGACAAGCCTGGACATTCCAAATTCGACTAGCGAAACTCCGTATAATATGCTTAAAAAGATTACAAAGAATGACTGGATCTCAAAGTCAACAATTAATACCATATTAGCAAAAAACGATAAGAAGCAGAAGCGTGTTTGTCAAGATAAGGTACTACTGTAAAAAAATAACTGCATCAATGTGGTAACTAATAAGAGAAAATCATAATTATTGTAAAGCATAGTTTACTACATCATAGTTTGAATACAAAGGAACTATGAAAATACAATCACATAATTCGGTTATTTTATTTAAAAATAGTCACAGTTTCTTCATAGTTACCAAATCGATGAGACTGTCACAGTTACAATGCACTCACAATTATTAGCTACTTTATAAATGCTTCTTTTTCCTTTAGAAATTAAGAAAATACGGCTCAGCTACCTTCCCACTTATCACCATGCTAGCATTAGGACTAATATTTTCTTCAGATGTCAACTTCATTTGGAAAGCTATCTTTCTGTTTTGTCTCTACCTCGCCTTCCGCGTCTCAGCCAAATTTGTATGCGATGAGAACTTTATGTCAACTTTACCAATAAGTGTATATGGAGCAACCAAGGTGATCATAGATAGCAATTCATAATATCAGTAGTAAAAACGTAGAAGTATTAACAATCAGATACTAATATGATTTTGGTGTATTCCTCTAGTTTTGGATGTATATAGTTTGGTTCGTGTACATAATGCCAGCACTACCAATAATGGACACGCTAGTTTTTCTCTCAGCCTCCATACTATTATGGTACAACTTCCTGTGCGCCTGGAAAGGAGATCCTGGAGTGATTAAAATATCCGAGGATGAGCGCTATAAAGTTATAATAGAGCTAGCTGAACAGGATGGTTTCGATTCCAAATTTTTTTGTACAACATGCCTAGTTAGAAAGCCCCTTCGTTCCAAGCATTGTTCTGTGTGTGATAGATGTGTAGCAAGGTGACAAATAATACATCAATTCTACTTTTTATTATGGTTATGTTCTTATAAATTAAAAAAAAATATCGTAGGTTTGACCACCATTGCCCTTGGCTCGCCAACTGCGTAGGCTGGAAAAATCATAAACATTTCGTTTTCTACCTAACCGGAATCGTTATAAGTTGCTCCCTTTTCCTAATCGGAGCTACAAAATTTCTCCTCCTTAGGTGTGATCAGGAATGGAACTTTGTACAAATTGTGAGCTGTGAGCCTTGGATAACTTTTTTATCTCTGCAGGTGAATTTCGCAATTAATTATTTCGTAATATCTTGTAATTGGGAAGTATATTGTAAAACCTACTGTACTGTGTTTTTATCAGGCTGCAGCACATGCTAGCTGGGTACTTATACTTCTCATTTGCCAACTATATCAAATATTATGGCTGGGACTGACAACTAATGAGAGAATAAATTGGACACGATACACCTACTTTAGAAAGTTTGGAGATGGCTCATCACAAAATAGCCGTCACAATCGCCATCTCCCCACTAAAAGTGTAGCTCGTAATCTCGTCGACTTTTTTGAACTGGAATGTTTCAGTCCTGATAAAACAGATTGGGTTCGGGCTTGGTCGCACCCGCACGACCAAGATGACTCCTCTGTCGACTCACAACCTCTCATCCAAAATAATCGGGATAGTTTTCAATTTGTATAGGGAACTTATCCCCTACCTCAACAATATAAACTTAAATACACCATAGATAAGTAATGTTGACACTAGTCGTTAATTCAAACCATTGACAGTAAAAATAATAGTAGCACTACTCTACTTGACAGTTTGCAACGTGTGTGTATGACAACTCTTTTTAATTGCCTCTGAATAAATCACATTTACTTTATTGCTCCATTTTCTTGTCCAGTTGTGCTTTAGAGTTAGATAGCGATAAGAACTTGTGGATCTCCTTAATTATTGTTGGTAACATGGGACGTGGCTTTAGATAGCAAAACCAAAGTGTAGATAATGTGACTAACTCGACCCGTAGATCGATGCACAAATATATAAAAATATAAGTATTATTTTGAGATTTTGTAAAATTAAATTGCAAAGATTTTGTTACCAGTAATTAAAATGTTTTGATAGCACGAGTAATTCTGCTGCAGACTACTTATTTTTGATGGCGCTGAACGAGTCGGTCTGTTTGGTTCTAACTTATACGAAAAACCGACGACAAATTAAAAGGTTGGGAATAAACAACATTTTTAATAACATTTTTGTTCATTTTTTTTACAAATTTAACTATTTCTGGGTCAAAATTGAGTACAACTCAATAAACATCACTCTGTCCACTCGAAATTTGATTGATATGCGTGTGTGTGGGTCTGTCCCAGGATAGAGATCAAAATTTCATTAAGTCCTGTAAGGGGGTTCCTTTCTAATAAACACGCGAAGTTCAAAACTTAGCGCAATAAACCTACATAATTTCCAATAATTACTGCAAGTTTTCTAAATCCCTCTACTGATTACATTATCTAAGTTGTGGAGTATGAATATAACCGTTTCTCTTTAACATCAACATGTCTTCCCACTTGCCATTTTGCAAAGCAGCCATGAAATGGCTACGCATGCACTCATACAGCTTTAAAATCACAAACATGGAACGATCATAGTTACTAACAATGAGCTGTGCTTATCCATCGTTACTAATGCCATTTTGATAGCAATTATTAGATTATAGAGGAATACGAAATCGATATTAATAGATGCATTTAAGTTTTAAGCTTTTGAAAATAATGGATTTTTAAGCCAAATACGCCTTTGCTCGAGTTTCCCAATTTTTTTTGCTCGTTTGTATCTAGTATCTACGCAATATTTAAGTTAAGTTAATGGTAAATGGACGGCATCTGTTTTTGAAACTACTACAGCTCAAATCGACAGATACGGATGTGGAACTCACATACATACTCAATAAGGACTTGTGCTTTATGATTATGATTATGTTCTTATGCACGGTACCTATATATTTAGTACAAATTTCCTTTGATTTAGCACAATACGATGTAGGTACATGAAATGAAAATGGCCATGGTAGTGTTTTTGAAAAATTTAAAAACGAATACACCGTCTTTACAGCTCGCTATGCCTTCGGTTTAGCCGATTTATTAATATTTAGATTCTCTTTTTACTACTCTATTGCAAATATCTTTCTTAACAAGTTCAGTTTTTACAGAATACAAAAGTTCACGCAAATAAATAATCACTTGATTATTTCCTTTCAACGCTCGTCACATTCCTGCACAAAGTAAAAACTAACAAAACTCTTACGGGCTATATGTACTCTACATGAATTTGTTACAAAAACACAAAAAGAACATAATAAGCAAGAATCAAACATGATACATAGGAGATGCTTCATTATTACTTCTTCAGAAACAAATGTAACCGTTATTCAGATTCATTAAATTGCGAGTCTATACAAAGATTAACAACATACTTAACTAATTTCTATCTTTTTTTTCTAAGGTAATCACTTAAAATATAGTAAATGCCATTAGTATTTCACCGAAACAAAATCAAACTAGACAGATCATCATTCTTTTGCTTTTACTCAGACTACAAAAAAGGCTAAAAGCTACATTCAGCCAAAAGGAATCAAACTTGCGTAATCAGCCATCTTACAACTAAAACTTAAAAAATTAAAATTTCTGACTAGAGCATCTTTTTCTCTATTTAAAAATGGTGAAAAAATGCTCAACTCATTCTCTCACTTATTCAGTAAAATTATAAACATATTTATGTAATAACTTTTTATCAACGAAAAAAACAGACAGGAATTCTCATTTGCATTTTCTCAGGTGGTAAGCTATTCACCATGATCAGTGCTTTTCTCGCATTATAACAAACAGAGCATAACATTATATTGTTAAACTAATAGTCGGAATATACCTCTAAAACATCTTTATCACATCTGATACCATACTTCTATGTAAAAAACGAACAACTTAAAAATCGTGAGAAATCAGCTCCTAAAAACAATTCATTTATTCATCAAAAATGTATGTGCAATTGTGCAAACCACATTTACGCCTAAATAAAACATGTTCTAAAATGAGAGCTTTTTTGAAAATTGACAATTAATAAAGAATCGAGAAAATAAAATCCTGCTCTCATGTCCCTTACAGCTTGTACTTTTTTTAACACTTATATCGTAGTGATTATGATGGTGATTAAAATTTATTGATTATGCATAAAATGTAATTAGCTGCATTCAATAGTGACCGCAAATATTTTTTTTCTTTTTTCTACAGAGCACAATTTAAATGTCTGAAAAATTCACAAAGTTTTCGAGAGAAAGTATATACAGAGTTGCATCGGAGTTATAGCTAGGAAATTGAGATAAACTTGTGATGTTTTTGTCAGTTTGGCCGATTATATTTATTTACAAGACTTGCAAGCCCTATTTGGACTCTTTCTGGTCAATTCCCTGTTCTTAGTTCAATTTTAAAAAAACTATCACTTTAGCTTATAGCACCCCAATTAAAATATTCTTTCGTTGATGAGTGAAGTGGAACAGGATAATACTATAAACTATTACCAGTAAATGTTTTTAAACGGTCCAACGCAGTACCGCAAGTTTCATCCACTTCAAGTGTTACAGTAAACTTCACCCATAAAAAGGATTGTGATTAAATGAATCGCTAGCCAAGAAATTACTTTTATTGACAATGAGGTAAGAATTCGTTTACTTCCCTAAGGCATTCCGGGCTTTTGCGGTCGTAACGAACCGTTTTAATTGTCCGATGAAATTAACAATTTTTAGTGCTGGTCCAACCTTCATCCCGGTTAAAATGACAATCTGGTCCTTTGTCAGAGTCATCAACGTCTGTCCAGTTATGTTCTGTTGGAATTAAAATTGAGTTAGTTAACTAGTTAAATTTTGCTTTATTTTATTAGATATGTATTAGGTATATATGTTTACATTTCTCAGGAAGCCTTCACTGTGAGAGCCACAGTCATTTGTATTCAGAAACTCAACAACTTCCTGCGGCCCCCAGGCCATCGGATCTACGTTCTCACAACAGTTGGGATTATCCGTTAACCGAGGAATTATATAATCCGAGTTTGAAGGCGGAGGTAAAGTACCATTCCCGTTGCTATTTGTTTCAGCAGCGGGTTCAGTCTTTAACATTATAGTGGAATACGTTCCTCCATTGATGCTCGGTTCCCCACGAGCCAGACTTTCTCCAACGTCTAATTTTATGGAAACTACATTAGAAACCACTTTGGCAGCTCCATCTACGTTGTCATTATGATTTTGCTGGCTAGGAGTGACGGCATTGGGTGCTATTGCTATCTTCGCAAGGGATTCCGATTTCACTTGCTCTGCTTGTTGCTGAAGGGAGCTTCGCCGTGAGCCTGAGGAAATTAGATTTGGAGTTATTGAATTAGGAACATGTTCTGCAACTGGCGGTTTCTGTGTCGCCGACTTTTTGGGTGCAGCAGGAGCGGTAGCAGCATTCTTTGCCGGGCGTCCAGGGCCTTGCTTTCCACCTTTGACTCCAGCCTTCCCCTTTTTCCCTTTCTTTCCCTTTTTCACCGGTTGTAGTGGTTTTGGAGGAGCCCTAGGAGGTTCTAACTTGTGATCCACTAGTTCACACCATCCAACGGGATAAATATCCGGTGAGCGAGCATCCAACCACTGATCGTACTCTTCTTCCCAGCCGTCAAAATGAATTTTCAGAAGTCTTCCTACAATATGGGAAATCGTGGCAACACAAATTAACCGAGGATCCATTAAGTCTGCAGCTTCGACTTTCATTCCAAGTTTGAACCTGTGGGTAATATTTTTCTGCAAAACAAAAAACGGTCATTTTGTGAAAATGACTTGCTATTCTCAATGCTTCCGGAATTTGTACTGCGTAAACATACCTTTGGCTTTACAGGAGCTGGCATGGTTTTACTCTTCTCCATGTATTCATTCCAGCGAAATGTGGTCTTGTCTTGTCCGTACGGCGGGGTTAAAACAATCCCATTTTGCGCACAGAACCCACACGGAAACACGTATGGAGAACTGATATGGTAACAGAACCAATCATGTCCATTTGAATTGGAGTCCTCTTCATAGCAGTCTACCCTAACCATGACGTAGCCTCGCCTTAAAACTTTCTTAATTGTGGCTGCACAAATTGCTGACAAATTGAGAGGATCGATTGCCTCCAGCTTCATCCCAACTTGGAGATTCATTTCTTCAAACTCTGCATCATACGGTGTAGGCAGTAAATTTACCGGGTTATACGATCTAGGCGCGAGGATTTCATGGCCGATAGTCTTTGCCCAACCTTTAGGGTGAATCAAACGGGACTCTTCGTGGCACCAAAAACCTAGGACATAGTAAATAGGCAATGAAAAATCTGCTCTGGCAAAAGCTCCCATTTATAATTTAAAGTGTTGTAGCAGCTTACCCCCATCGTCTGTAGAATCAAAATACTCAACATGCAATCTCCGGCCAACTATTTTTCGTACTGAAGCTAGTCGAAGACGACAAATCCTGTTCTTGTCCACAACTTCTAACTCATCGCCAACCCTGAAAATTTTAACTACAACATTAAACAGCTGGCAAACAAAAACTATTTATTTTCAGGTTAACATTCAAAACACATATCACTCACTCATATTTAGACTTTAGACTACTTTGGACTTTAACTTGGAAGTTTTGGGGAAGTGTTCTGGCCCCTGTGAGACGATTCACGAGAAAATTCCTCCAGTCATCGTGTTTTCGAGAAATTGCTATAAAATTAAATTAACAATTTTAAATTATTATTTCTAAAAAATTCTTAATTAGGTTTGAAACCGATAACAATAGATACTCACATCGAGGAGGAATTAGGGGCTTCCCTTTATTCGCGCACCAACCAACGTGATGAATGTCCTCTGAGCAGAGATTTATCCAAAAGTCCCCGGAAGGATCATTTCCAAATCCTTCGAACCGTAACAGTACAAGGTATCCTGTGGAGAAAAAATAACCATAGTGACTAGCCCTTTTACTGTGTTAGTGCATAACATTTTGTTTTAGATTTATTCTGTCAGTCACCCTGAATTTTTACTACACTAGCAACCCAAAAGGCTATCTGATGGTTTCTTGGGTCAATATCCTTATTCTCAACTTCCAATTTCATTCCCACAGTCACATTGTCCCACATTCGTGAGAGTGGCGCCTACATATAATTAAATAATTAGTGCACAAGTTCCAGCGCTACTAAAGCTGTTTCCCATTGAAAAAAAGGTTTCTCCCCTGTTTCTTACATGTTTCATTAATCCAACGCTAGCGGCCTTAAACTCAGGCTGATTAATCATTGTTTTCCAATCAAAAGTTGGGTCAATCTCCACCTTTTTCTTCTTCTTCTTGGGAGCACCCTCTGCGTCATAATCAAGGCTATTGGATGCTGAACTCGAGGACCGGACTGTGTCCTGTTCGTCCAACGGTGTGGAGCACCTCGAAGAGCCCCCGTCCAAATCCTCAGTGTCGCTTGCCATATCAGGTAGCCGCTTGCGAGTCTTCAGTTGCGAACTTCGTTTTCCTTTGGCAAGAGAGCACTTCAAACTGCAGTAGTTGAGGGAACCCTTTTGGTACGTGCGTTTGACTCCGAGCTGTTTGCAGTTATTGCATTTCACTGTGGAAATCAATTGTACTTTTAGCTATTTACCATTGCGAAGTCGTTCCTACAATTAAACTTATTATAACTCACCACTGTAGTCCTCCAATACCGGAAGGGAGTCTAATGAAAGAGAGGAGGACGCTCTGTCAGAGTTTGACGTACCATTGGAAGTTCCTAAAGAAGAGGAGGATGAGCGAGACGACGAACCTGAAGAATTCAACGCCTTAGTACTCCAACCAGCGCTACTGGAAGGTCCTACTGAGGAGTAAGAGAGAGTCGATGAACCAAAGGAATTCAGCGCCTTAGCACTCCAACTACCGCTACTACCGCTAGATGCGCTCTGTGGAGGCGTTGCAAACGGGAGGGCTGCACTAGAAGCGTCCCCAGCTTCCAAAGCCCGTTCAGCTGTTCCTTGAGGCTCGAAGCGTCTAGTCCCAATCCGTAAGATGTCTGGTTCACCTTCAAAGACAAAAACAACAACATATAATATATCAAAAAACATCATCAGACTCCTCTTATTCCTACAACAGTTAAAATTTTCGGCTGGCTTGTGGTTGCAGATTCCATTCCTCAATTTGATGATTAAAAATTAAAATAATATAACATTAAAATTCAATTAGAATCGTTAAAAATTATGCTAGATTCTAGAATCTAGTCTAACGTCTACCAATTCTAATTGAGGATTATAAATTGAAGTGTAAACAGTAAATTACATTACATCTAACCATAGTTACATTCCAACTTTAGGTGACAACTTAATCTACTTGATGTTAGATTAAGTTGTCACCTAAAGTTGGAATATAATTTACTGTTTTCACCTCAATTTATCATCCTCAATTAGATTTGGTAGACGTTAAACTAGATTCTAGAATCTAGACATAATTTTTAACATTTCCAATGACATCAACTAACTAATATCAACCCTCAATCATAAAATTGACGACCAAAATCTGAAACCGCATTTCAGACAATTTTCCCCCAACTAAATAACTACCATAATAATCTAGAACAGGACACTCATAATCACGCCAATTAAGCATCTCCCAAGGACCCCCTAGTGGCCAAACTCTGTTATACGACATTTTTTGCAGCTCAAAATAAAAAAATTAATTCGTGACAGTTAAAGAATTACAATCACAAAATAATTATTTTCCGTAATTTTTGCCCCTCTACTCTCGTCCTCGATTTCTCGAGAAATGAACCGCGCTTTTTGCTTGAGAAGGGTTTTTAGCTCACATTCTCCAGCAAATAGCAATAAAACAGATTTTTACTGCCTTTTGCACTCATGCCTAATGCCTATCCATACTATATCTAATATTGTCTTTTCCCTAGAGGTGAGGTGCTCCCTACAAAATTTTCGCACATCGGGTACGCAATATTTTTTTAAAATCCTTTCTCGAGTCTCGATCGCAATCTGCATACATGTGAAATATGGCATGTAGCAAAAAGCAAAGCAGAGAACTAGTACGCAACGCACCTCTGCTAGATCTCTTTTAGGGATCTGACATTGGGAATCTGTGCTAAATACGTCTACCAAGTGCCACTCGAGTACAAGTGCCATACCCGGCTTCCTTCCCCTCTCGCTCGTCCTCGTCACTTCATTTTTGGTCCAGTGCAAAGTGGGAGTGCTGATTACGCTACTTATTATATAAGTTATGATAATGCAGGATACTGACTACTGAGGAAGGATACTGATGATGATGCTAGACGCGAGACATCCATTTTTTAGGTGCTGGACTTTGTTTGCACATTGTGCATCGTAGATGCATGCTCTGATTTTTTTTAGTTTAACTAAGGCTTTTGCTTGTCTTTAAATTTAAAAAAAATATATATTTATCTTTGTGTTTTAGCTCACCGCTATTATTCATGCAAGGTTTGTCATGCGAGCTTGCCAT
>JAHZND010000905.1:0-22098 GCA_027744115.1 Acrocyrtus sp. NNG-2020
CGGTTGTTATTGGCTCTGTTAAAACATTGAAGCTGACCACCCAATGGGAGTAGTACTTCGCTGAAGCCGGCTTGCTTTAGAAGACCTTCTCTGCACTTCACAGAGACGCTATCCTTGCTGGCTTCGTATACGAGTATTATTGGGGTACAGTAGCTGCGTGTGACTAGTGCTATTCCACTCAAGTATTATTTTCCCTTTGTTCCCAGCATTTCAGTTGGCATTTGGTCGTCGTTAGACGCGGAGAGTGTTTTTGAGTTGTGTGCCCCTTCCACAAACCGTTTTCAAGACGGATTCCTAAAAAAATGTGAATACGAGAAATACTTATATACACTATTTTGTGAAATCAGGGGGATAAAATATCGAAAAAAAATTAAATTCAACGCTGGAAAAGTAGTCAACTGGAAACGTTAAACTACTCTCCTATTTTATATTCTCTCCGAGAATGTTTAAATATTTAAGGTCAGCCTATGCAAAGTTACTAGAGGAGAAGAAGAGAGTTTAGCACAGCATCTTATCTTCAAAAGTTCAAACCGACTAAAATATATATAAAGGAGAGGAACGACAGAGAGAGGCGAGGAGTGAAGTTGCAATTTCTTACAAGCGTTTTTTTCATTTGCAGGTAAAATAAAAAAAGAAGTACGTATCGACATACATACCTACCTTCGAAATTTTATTTTCTTATCGGGTGAAGTTTATTAAAATATAATTAGAGTGTATTCATAGAGCTTGTTTGGTGTAAAAAGCTGTGTAACTAGGAGTGTAGTGTACTCTTAAACGCTCCAGAAGTAATTGAATATTTCACAGGGAAGAAAGTAAATTCCGATGTAAGTTCCACCAAGTACAAGTTACAGTTCCACAAAAAAATTTTTTACATAAAAGGCTTGAAAAGAAGCCGGGCAATAACCCAATTAACGGTAGAAGTGTCTTACTTTTCCTTCGTCTTAGGCTATAGCTTCCCTGTCAAAATTGGGGAAAAAAGAAAATGCTTGGCTAGTGTGTCGCCTTTCACAAGAGGAGGACGTGCATACTTTATGGGATTTTGGATATAGGAGAGGAAAGCAAAGCAAAAAAATAGCGCAACAACGCCACTTGCAGACAGTCACTCTGTAGCAGTCTGTGTGTGTAGTCCTTGGAGGAACTTTTTTTTATATACATACCATGTAAGTTTTTTTGGAGGAGTGCTTTTGATACACGGAAGGAAGTGGAAGTAATAAGGAGTGAGGAGGGAAAAAACAGCTAATATTAGCTGCAATAGGTTTTTGCTACACTATAAGAGCATGTAGGGATGTACGTAAGTGGATGTCTCCTCTATGAAAATGGTAGGAAGCCTTAATAGTATTTACCTGTTCGATTCAGAACTGATCACGCAAAAAAATTTTTACCTACGGACATTGTTGTAGAGTGTGCTTCTCTGTGAATTATTTAGTGTTTTACCGTCTGACATCAAATTGTCAAAAAATAGTATAGCGAACAGCGAACCAAAAAACTAAGAGAACGGGAGCGGCTACAGTAATGCGAGATACAGTTTGGCATTGACAAATAAAAACTTTTTCAACTGTCATCCCAATTATTCCGGGCATTAATCTGCGACTAGTTTATGCCGCAGTGTGCTAAAGTAACAAAAAACACGCCGGTTTCAATCGTTGTTTTGTGTGCAAAAAAAAGTGTGAGAGAGTTTTTGGTGGTTGATATTAGTTCTTCTTCCGGAAAGGGAACAACAACGCGGTTGGATTTATTGGAAGGAAAAAAAGTGTCATTGAAGCCATAATTAGGAAAGCAACGTGTACTCATCTCAGTGACATTTAGCGTCACTCCAGTTGCATGAAACGGATTAAAAAATAAATATATTTTTGCCGCACGCAATTTTTCCCCACGAGTAATAAGTGCGAAGTGGGCTGTACATGTCCTCTCGCCGTTTTCTTGGAGAAAAAGGAGTTAATATTGAATAGGAAAAAAGGAGAAGGAATAAAGGTGTGAATGCATTCTAGGAAGAATCCAATCTACCTGTCAATTTTAACCTAAAAAGCTGTAAAGCGAAGTATGTGTTTTTTGTAACGTGCCCGCAGTGAAATATAAAAAGCTTCCAAAATTCCTGCCTCTGTGGACACCAAGAAAATGTATCCGGCTCCGACGAGACATCCGCCCGCTGGGGTAAGAAAAAGTCGTAAACTTGTTATCCTTATAAATTTAGTACCTTTACCTATTTTGGGACAAATGGAGTAGCAAAGTGAGGGAAAAAAGCTGAAGGAAGATAAGTACCCAATAAGTAACACAAAAAAATGAAGTTGGGTCCAGAGTCCAGGACAGCTAAGGCAAAAAGGATTTATATTGAGTTACAATGGAAAGGAGTGAGTAAAGGACTGTGTGGAACTTGATGCGCAATCCTTTTTATTTTACTGAGCGATCTTACCTCTAGACTTTAGGCTTAGGCTCCACTTTTTTTCCTCTAAAAAATATTGAGAGCAATCAAGAACCAGCTACGGAATATGGCGTAGGAGTAGGAGTGGACTGTAAATAATTAGCGATGGTTGACTACCTAACGCTGACTTACAATGACCGACAGACTTCTGCCTGTGAAGCAGCACTTTTCGAGAAAAGAGGCTTAGTAATTGAGTGTCCCTTTCAGGATTAGTAGAGTGAGCAAGCTTAGTATTCATGTTCGCTGTCGTTATTTTTGTCATTAATTTTTTTTCTAAGAAAAACATTATTTTGTGTGGCTCCGTACACCAAAACTCTCTTTCTAACAAGGTTTCCTTGTAATGAATTGAAACTTATGCCCATATTCAGCAAAAAAATAGCGACTCTTTTAACATGTCGAAATGGATTAGGTTTTAAAACAGAAACTTGTTTGCTCCAGATACATGTTTGCTCAGTGGATGAAGGATATGAAGTCATTTTTAGTTTTATTGATTAGAGTACCCTTTACAGTCCGAGCCACGAGTAAAAACTGACTTTGAGAAAAAAAAGGACTCAAATGCTCATGTAAGCTCAGTGGATGAAGGATATGAAGTCATTTTTAGTTTTATTGATTAGAGTACCCTTTACAGTCCGAGCCACGAGTAAAAACTGACTTTGAGAAAAAAAAGGACTCAAATGTTCATGTAAAGGACCTCAGAGCAACTACAGATATATTTGCTCATTAAATCCCATCACAAAATTCTTTTTCAAATATACCTACATATTTTTATAATCGGTCAGTCAATATCCAGGGTTTAAGTAAATGTTGTTGAGGCTTAAGCATCAAGTTTTACTCGAAAAACAGGGATTGAGGACAAACCAGCAAGAATGCAGTTTATTACTTGAAATTTCTGCAACTGCTTGCACAGAATATAAATATGGAGCACTTATGAAAACAATCCTATCCTTATCAAGTGGAATACGCACTCATACAATAAATTCCGCTCCGACGCCTAGTGATAACTGCGAAGGTTTTTATAAATGTCCGTACAAGCTGTAGGTGCTTAAACACTAACTGCGCCAGAAATATATATCCCTTTCCAAAAAGACATTTCGTGGTCAACAGAAAACGATTAAACAAAGAGAGATGCATTCATCAAAAAAACCTTTTTTTTCTCAATAAGTTGTTGGTAGTGGATTTATATGGCACAATCATCGAAAAGCGTCATGTGAATGTGTAGCAAGCAGACAAGCCTACATTTTCCGTTTTTATCAGTGTATGAGAGTAAACAAACAAATAAAGAGTTTTCTGTTTGAATTGTTTCGTTCCTTTTCCTTTTGTTTACTTTTCCATACTTTTTTGTCAATGTGTGTATTTATTTATGCCTTTTACAACTTGGATTATTTACTTAACGCACCAAAAAGCTGGAACTTTTTTTTCTCTTTGCTTATTTTAGATAATACAGAAATATCATGAGGCATTTCGAGTTAAACTTAAAAGCATGTCTAAACCTATTTCCCTCAGCTATGTATATGGCTTTTTTGGTATATTATGCTAGTCAGTCAGAACAGAAGCTGTAATTTCTGTATTTTTATGCTGAGGATTTTTAATATTCATCACATCACGCTCAGTTTTTAACACAAAATGTTTTTTTTTCGAGTCAGCGGGCCAAAGTGTTTAAGGTACTTTATAAAAGGAGCGCTTTATTTTCCTCTTACCAACTGTTCTTATTTTTGAAAGTGTTAATTATAGGGCAAGGGAGACAATATTATTACTTTTTACAAGATTCGTTTAAATATGTCCTCGCTCTTTGGAAGAAGGGCTGGGCCTGTTTCGTGGATTATTAGGTAGCTAGTACAGAGCTCTCGCTGTTATGGAATCCTTGCATGCATAACAGCAGTCAGTCTAGACTGCACTGGATTAAACTAATTTCTTTAATTAGCAATAAATGCCCTCCCCAATTGCGAAAATGATATTTTATTCATAAACAAAATTGGGCTTTTACTTTGAGCCTCTTTTCTCATTCAATTCACTCTGCTGAGTGGTATGGTGTGGTGCCATTATCGAGTGTGTGCTTACGCTCCCACCACCACCACCGTCACCGTTCCAGTCCCAGTATCACTTCGCCACTCCAATTTATACGTTTTTTTTCCTGTCCTAAGTAATTATAATTACACTGTGGCTATATAGCACTGCATAAAAATTTATAAGTAGAGTTCATTTAATGGCTCGTCTCTCATCAGGACTGACTTAACAAGGGTCATATGTCGATTATCAATATCCAATACAGAATTCCTCACAAACTGAAAAGAACAATTGACAATATTTACATGAGGAAGATGATGGACATATTCACATGCATTTTATATCAGCTCTGTCCTTTTCCATCCCCAAAAGTAAAGCAGATGTGTGCACAACTGCAGATTGGTTTTTTTTCTTACTGCCATCCTATATATTTTCCATTGCTCCTACTGCGCCAGTCGACTCTAATGAATCATGCAGAACAACCTATAAGTAGTTTGGAAACAAGGTAAAAAAAGTACACAAGTTTGTTCACTGCAAACATAAAAATAAACGGATTGGACGTCAGAAAATGTATGAAAACACGCACATCGGCTTTGGCTTTACTACATCGTGAAATAATGACTGCCTTCTCTTCTCCATACAAAAACCTCAAATCGTAGTGATGTAGTCCGTGTAGAAAAAAAAGCCTTTTCGTAACCTTTCTTAGAGAGTGGTGTGAATATTGCATAGTTGTAATTGCAAGCTGAATCCATTAGTGTTGCTCTCGAGTCTCGTACTGTGCGAGTAATTTTTTTGTTCCTTCTTCCCGGCTAAAAAAAATGAGGAGCGCGATGAGTGAGATGGTCGCCCCTTTTTTGCTAATTCTTTTTTTACTTATGACTTGGCACTGTTACCCCGGTCTAAAATGATTGCATTTTTACTAGCTATTGACTAACATATTTTTTTATTTTTAAGCTTGGCAAAAACTATTTGAGCTCATTTGGCAACTTAAATCTCATTAAAAATGACGTAGGCTCCAGTTAGCTTCGAATGTTGAAATAGTAAAAGAGAACAACAACACTGAGCGGAACACACGCAATCTGATTTAGTTTTCAGGACTTGACATTCCCCTTTTAACCAATTTTCTTTCATTAATTAAGTGCTACTCCATCCTATTTAGTATGTATACGGTATAAAGGTAGCAGCTCGGAGTGTAGCTGAGCTCTGAATGGGTGATGTGTTTGTGAAGAATGAAAACCCTTTTTTTCCACTCGCTCTCTTAAAACCTTAAATAGGCTAACCACGAATGTGAACGAGAGCTAATTAACCTTGTACTACAGCAACTCTTGAAAGGAAGGAATGATTTTGTGTGATGAACGATATCGGAAATTGTTTGAGTCAAATGGGTACAAAAAAAAAGTTTCTACAAGAAAAGGGATTTACACTTATCACGCAAAGCTCAAATAGCGAACAAAAACTGATTGCAAGAAAAAGTTACATAAAAGATCGAGTTTCCCAAAAAAAAAACGAATAAAGTACCTTTACGATTTTACAGAGAGGGTTTTACTTCTCCAATCACCACCAGCTTTACTATTATTGGGAGAGAAAAAAAATACACAGCGAAAATGAAAAAAAAAATAACGAGAAATATAAAACTTATTCACGAAAAGTTTCCCAAGAAAAAAAATTTTTTCCTCTTGAGAGGAATACATATTTCCAGTTTTCTTTTTGAGTGGAGAAGGGTTTATTAGGTTAAAGGTGAATTTTAAAAAGGGGAAATTGAGGAGATTTTTATGACTGGCTGACTAGAGAGATGTGATGCGATGATGATGTCGAAAATATATCTACTCCTTTGCAGCTCAAGGGCTTCCCTGTTTTCGAGTGCCATCACTCTCTCTCTTTTCTCCCTGCCCAAGCTAGCGTTATTATTTACTTCCTTTTGTGTAGATCCCCTGAAGATGCTGCTTTGCAGTATAACGGTGCATAAAGGATAATAAAAAAATATATCTAGTGACTAGTTGAAGTATTGCTTGTACATATTTTTCCTTTTTTTTCCTCCTTCCTTTTTTCGATATTACCCAGAAAAAAATATTTGAAAGGCTCTGTTTTTGTTCCTGACGCTGACGATGATCTTGGTGATCCCGTTTATATACTCGTAAGTTCTTTTCATATTTTTATATGGATGTATTATATATAAAAATCCCCTCTAGCCGTACGTGCAATCATGGAGAAGAGAAAAAAAGTCATGGCAGTGGTGGTGGTGGTGGAAGTGAAGTAATAATAATAATCATGATGATGATAATTCCTGGGGAACTACACACATCTCCTGTAATATAGTAGTGGAAGCAGTTGAGAGTGATCACACTTAAAAGTTATGTACTCTTCTTCCTCTCCATCCTCTCATGTCTGTTGTGTTTCAAGCGTGGCGTGCTAAAGTAAACTAGTAGTGCTATTAGCTTTGCTGCTGTATGTGTGGAAAGAGATGGTTAAGAGCGGAGAGCCGGAGAGACTTTTCCACTTCTCTCCCTTTTTTTCCTTGTTCCCTCTCTTCAGTTCTCACTTTTGAGAAAGAGCTTCATTCATATCGTAATAAATCTTTTTTTCGACACGCTGGAATGCTCTTCGTGTGTACAATTTTACAGCGGATCCGGTTCCATGATTATTTACTCGATGTATAGAAAGAGACTTGTATGTACCTTTTTCGCCTTCTATTACAGTGTAAAACGCGGTCATAAAGAAATATATTTTTTTTCGTAGGCATGTATCGCTTAATTTTAAAAATACTTGAACATTGAACGCTCAACGTTCTTCTCTCTTATGAAATCCTCCAGAAAAATCTATATTGGTGCTGGTACTGGTTTCCCCGTTTTTATGCACGTACAACCAAAGAGTATGTGCAGAAGGCAGAAATTTTTTTTAGTGGGTCTCTCTGCACAGCTAACAACTTACAACAATCTATAAAGCATATGCCTAATGTTTAACAAATAATGAAAAGCAATAACAATATAAGGGCCGGGATATGTGAGGACGAACAAGATCGAAGGTTTTCGTTCAGATTTTCCAAAGATGAAAAACGGGTTTTATGCATGTGTTTGTTGGTTGCACTCATTCCTTCTCCATGTACAAAATAATGTTGGATGTCATGTCAAATGAAAAATAAAAGTATTCTGTTTACAACCATTTTCTTCCATTTCGAGAGAGTAAGCAAGAAGAAAAAGGAATTACTCCTTTGCATTCTAAAATAGCTAGTTTTTCAGAAGGAGCAGCAGCTTTATAGTAATTGAGCAGATGGGAAAGAGAGAGAAAAAAAAATGAAGAAGGCGAGGAGAAGAAGAAGAAGAGGGAGCTATAAACGCGCATAATTTTTTTTACTACTAAACCACTATCAACATATCAACTCAATCCAATTGTAAAAAAAAGGATTTTTACAGTCGGTTGGTGGTATTTTAGTATCATCATCTTGTTTTCATTAAAATGCATTCCCTCCCTCCCCTTTGACTGTGACGTCATAATTTTTAAAGGAATTACTCCTTTGCATTCTAAAATAGCTAGTTTTTCAGAAGGAGCAGCTTTATAGTAATTGAGCAGATGGGAAAGAGAGAGAAAAAAATGAAGAAGGCGAGGAGAAGAAGAGGGAGCTATAAACGCGCATAATTTTTTTTTACTACACTAAACCACTATCAACATATCAACTCAATCCAATTGTAAAAAAAAAGGATTTTTACAGTCGGTTGGTGGTATTTTAGTATCATCATCTTGTTTTCATTAAAATGCATTCCCTCCCTCCCCTTTGACTGTGACGTCATAATTTTTTAACTGATTTTTTTGGTGTCCTGTAATTTGATAGTTGTGTATAAACGACTCCTTGAAAAAAATAGTTTAATGCATTAATTAAACCGACATGATACGCTTCTTGGCTGTGTGGCGAGCAACTCGTTAATTTTTAAACTTATTGTTCTATCATAATCGAGTGTGCTTGGAACTGAGCACGTTTGTAAAATAATGACAAGTGACACGGTAGCTCATTATTATAATTACTCTCTGGTTTCTTTCCCTCTCGCGCATCATACTTAATTCAAGAGCAATAGCGTGCCAAGCCCCTCATCACTCTTCTCGTTTCGAGCCCCTTTTTGAAAACGTGCTGCAGTGCAAAGTTGCAAGATTAATGAATGTTCTTATGCGCCACTGGTGACCATTTCTTGAGCATTTTGCATACCAAATACCACCAAAAGTCTAAAGTTATTGACATTGAGCGGACTCTGTTCCTTCAAAAAAAATGAAGTGCACGATATCATGACAAAGTAAGAAAATTAGCGCTAATTCTTGAATTACATAGCCTTGTCAGCTTAAAATATTTTTTTTTGGCAAAAACAGGTTCAGTCCACTAGTAGTGTCGTAGGCATAAAAAGGCAATTACAAATGCTGGCAGTCGCAGTAAAAAACGACATGCGTGGGTAGGGATGGTTTGGAGCTGTGCTCTGTCAACTTCATACCTATGCCCATGACTAGTGTGAGGATTCGTCAGTGTCATCCTAGAAAAACGAGAAGTCACAATCGCCTTGAAGTACAGTTGAGGAGGAATAACAGAAATGACGAGGGAGAAAGCATTAATCATTATAAAAACTGTTGATGATGATAAGTGAGAGGAGCTCCGGTTTTTGTGAGAGCGTCGTTCCTCAACCAGCCCAGTTCATGTACCTGTCTTTGCCTACGAAAATTGTTTCAAAAATGATTATATCGGCTAAAAATGTCCAAACACAATTAAGTAACAACACACCAAGTAATAAATAACTTGTGTGTGCCTTCTCAGAGTTACATACAAAAATAATATCAAATGGGAGACTGCTACAGGGCTTCTCGATAAAAGTAAAAATGATTTACTGATAAGGAAAAACGAGATCTGGAAAAATAGGTATTTAGAAGCAACCTAAATAAAGAGAAAAAAGGTTTCCACTGTTTTTCCTTTGTTGACTTTACAAGGAGTAAAAATCTATAATCTATGAAGAAGAGTAATGCACTCTTTTTTTCCAGTAGGTAGCCTGCAATGAAAAAGGCGTTTTGCTTAGATCAGGTTGAGCCGGGTCGGGTCTACCTGTACCTTTTTTAACAGTCTCCAGTAAACCATTTTATGATATTAGTGGGAAAAGTAAGAAGCAATAAAAGTAGCCTACGTCTCATCCCAACCTCCTAATATTGCATTAGCATAAGCAAAGTTATAAAAAAAAGTCGAAGAAAGGAGGGTTTCCCACTCCAGCCTTCACTGCTCTCTCACTCCATCTGAAATTCAGAAGAAAAAAAAAGTTGGCTGGGCTACATTTAATCTAATCTATTAAATATGTATTACTCCTCCGGAGCAGAAGTGGATGGGGTAAAAGAGCCGAGTAAAAAAAGTAAAAAGCCGGTATTTTCCAGCATTTAAATTCATTCCCCTTTTTACGATGGATAGGAGCTGCATTTACTGCAGCCCTAATTTCGTTTCAGTTGACTGGCTGAAAACACGAGAAGGAGTAAAGAAAAACTCAAAGTCCTCAAATTTTATGGGAAACTACGCACCATAAGAACAAGACTACTAAAATGAGTATAATCAAACGAAATGATTATTGAAATCTAAATGACTGTCTACCTGTCCCTCTCTCTCTGGTATAATAGCGTGTAGTTATGTGTTGTTGCTGTGTGTACGCCACCGTGTCTTGTGTTTAGTTTAAGGATTAAATTAGGCAAGACGGATGATAAGGATTAAGAGAAAAAAAGGGTAATAAGTGAAGAGAGATAATATAATAGCACGTTAATGTGTTCAGCTTGATGGTGATTGTTAAGGTAGACATGTACGTTTAATATGGTATAAACTGTAAAATTCCTTTTGCGTCTGATTACTATTGTTTTGGTGGTAGCTGAGCAAAAAATATATGTATAGCTATGGGTTGTAAGTTGTAAGGGAGATTGCAGGATGAATTAACGCAACAACGTAAGCAAGTAAACAGTTTTCACATGTCATCATCATCTACGCTTTTTTTAAAAAAAATGAGCTACATTGTATCTTGTATACGAGCGCAACACTGCTCGAATAATGTAGATGTGATTGCCCTTCTGTCTGACGAATGATGATGATAGTGATTACGCTACATGTGTGATGAGATGGTAGTGGGGAAAGAGAAGGATGTATCATTATTATTGTCTAGCTATATCTATCCATCAAGTGGAGGGAGAAGAGAGAGAGATTCACAGCCTCATCATCATTATTAAAGAAGCGTTTTGTTATTTTCAGGGATCGTTATGAATACTCAATTGTATCGTTACAAGCGAGAGCAAAAGCGAGCGGCCAAAATCTAGAATAAAAATCTTGCAGTATAATCGTACCTTTTGTTGGCGATGCAGCTGGCTGCTATATTAGTCAATAGTGTGCTGCAGAATCGGATAAAAAAAAGTCAGAATGGAAGTATTAAAGTGGGGATGCTTGTTAGGTTGATGTTTTTGAGGATGAGGATGAGAATGATGATGATGATGAGCACTTGATGAAGATGCGACCCTTTTTTTCTTTTTCAATAAAATGGATTGTTGTATTGGTAAACAGAGATTATGTTGCTGGCAGTTCCCTCTCTGCGGTATAAAAATATTCGGTACATAAAATGCCAAGTCACTTTCATCTCAAAAGTACAAAAAAATATATATCCCGACTACTCCCTTGTTAGTTGTTACTTACTTTTTTCCAATTAACCGAGCCATTCTTTGATTTATGCGTGGTTGCCTGAGGCCTGTCACTTTTTTCAGTGTTTTTATTATCACTCCAAGCACAATGTGTTTTCAAAAGCAATTATGATAATTAGAGCGAGCTGGGTATTCTCATCTGCGCAAAAGGTGTAAAAAGTTTTTGAAGGAATGAGAGAGGAAATGCGCCATTTTGATTACTGGAATTTTTAGTGTAGGAATTTTGAAGGTAGTATAACAGGATATTAAAGTGTTCACGTAAGAATCCACTCGGACTCGGTGACGGCGTGCTTGGTAAAGCCGTAAAAGTAAATTACACGTCTGCTGAAAAAATCATGCTCAGCCAAAAAAGTAATATTCATAAAAGGTTGATTTTTACATGCAAAAAGAACGCCCCACACTATTGTTAAGGTTGTCAGACAATAGGTCATTGTGTGAGGGTTTTGATGATGATGGCAGTGATG
Source organism: Acrocyrtus sp. NNG-2020 (assembly GCA_027744115.1). Taxonomy (NCBI): domain Eukaryota; kingdom Metazoa; phylum Arthropoda; class Collembola; order Entomobryomorpha; family Entomobryidae; genus Acrocyrtus; species Acrocyrtus sp. NNG-2020. The sequence goes on from JAHZND010000905.1 coordinate 11,572, forward strand.
TCCCTTGTGCTCCTTCGTGGGTGAATAGTGAATTGAATTCAATCCCCAACTTAGGGTTAGTTAATCCAGGATGCTTCAATGGACTGCTAGTTAAATAGCCGAGGACTCACGTCACTACCAACCCATCCAACTGTAACACAGTCCAAGTGGCTATAAGGCACTGCTGAAGTTGTAGAGGAACTTGAGAAGAAAAATAAGATACCAGCACACTACTTCTCCCAGTATAAATTAAAAGTAATATCCTCGTAAGAAAAGCTCTGATATGAAAAGTTACGTTTCATGTCGCTCTACGATCATCCTCAGAATGATGAGGATGATGGAGCACAGCGATAAGAGAAAAGTGAACAAAAAGGCTCTAAGGTGGCAGACAGACATTAGACTTTATTGTGAGTCGTGCACAGGAGAGAGGGACCCAAAGAAAGAATGAAAAAAGGTATGCACTTGGCATTCAATCTTTTCATCTAAAACATCCCTCATCATCATCATCATCATCATGAGCACCAGAATGAATGCCTTTTCAAAGGCAAAAGTAATTCAATATAGTAGCATGTATAACGTGCATGTTTCTCGTCTTATATGTACTACGCTCGTTTTTTTCCCTTTTCCCAATCCGCTTCCCAGCAATTCACTACTGCCACCAACACAACAAGCGAGAGAAAAAAAACGATGAGAGGATCAAGACGGAGGAATCAGAGAAAATTACCTGTTTTTTTCTCCCTCTCTCCTTTTTTTCTCTCCAAACACTGGGCGGCCCATAAAAACGCTCATTCTATGCTCCTAGCTATATAGTAGTGGTAATAATGAAGAATTATATTAACACTTGTGAAATGCACTATTGCATGTTGAGCTGTTCACTGCTCAAGTATATATCTTCCACATTTATCTGTTTGACAGGAGAGCATCCATATAGCCGGCTACTATCCTGACAGGGCTCATATAGTACGTGGGCTCGTACCTAAAAACATTATTGATGAAAATCGGATACCGAGTCACTTTCATCGTATTGAAAGCGATGAAGCATTTTTTTGTTGGGCTAGGACTAGGTTTCTCCCCAGCCTTATCTGTGTGTACTACTTCAGACACGACTTTGACGGAAGCAAATTATGTTTTGCTGATATTTGGGACTCGGAAAAAGAAGTGGAATCGCTTTAAATGAAAAAAAAATGTTTTTGTATACTAGATCCCAGATAGCCGCTCTGACAAATGATTACCTTTTCCGTAAAATAATTTTCAACTTTTTTTTATTATGAAAAAAAAATTCCTTCTCCCGTCCTTCCTTCTTTTAGAGAGAAAAAAAAATTTTAGCGCAGGGAAAAAACGTCATACTTGAGAGGGAGGATTTTTTCTTTGCGTTTATATTTGGAGAGATTTACAAGATAATACAATATTTCACGTTAAGTGAATGACTAAGGGAGGATCATGGAATTACATGAAAAAATATAAAAACTGTGCTCTCCAACCCCAATGTACTTCGTGCACTTTTAGATTGATAGCTGATCCTAATATCACATAGCCAAAAAAATCCTTATAATGCGGAGGATAAGAGTAGAGGGAAGCAGATAAGGTATTTAAGTGGTTGGCTGCTTTTTGCCCGCACAGCATGGTCAGACGATTTTCAAGTATAATAATCACTTCTAGAAAAAAAGTTCACAGGCAGGGGAGAAAAGAAGAAGAGAGAGAGATAAAGAAACGGAGAAAAAAAAGCTAAGTGGAAAGAGTCGTGATGCTGTTGTTGATGATTATCATCATGCTCATGATTATGAGAGATGAAAAGAATAAATGTTATTTTTTTGCTCCAAAAGAGAAAAAAAAACAGTTTTCATATACGGAATAGAGCTAATACCTGTAACGTGCTATATGTACTATACCAGTAAAAAAATGAGTAAGTAAAGTAGTATGGCGGTGTGTGACGAGACGACGATGATGATGTGGTGGTTGAACATATTATTTCATCCGGCCGAAATTATTTCGTTTGATAATATGACGTTATAGCGTGAAATCATATAAATATGCTTGTAAATAATCTCCTCCTAAAAAAACTCAGCATTCCACTGCAGTGTGTGCAGTGCGCTTTTCTTGGAATCTTGGAGGAGTTGTGTTTTTAGAGGTTATTTTTGAGACTTCGGACAAGAGTTGAGATTATATTGTCTATTGTTCGTGTACATGTAGTCGATGTGATATGAAAGAGCTCCAATTTTTTATGCTTGACAGATGGGCCATTTAAGCGAGGAACGGGGTGGTTGTAAAGTATTAAAAAATACAATTTTTAAGGCTGTGATATTGTCGTCGCGTGAATGAAAAAATTCTTTTTTATGTGTGTGTGCTCCATTGTTCCTATTTTTTGTGAGTGAAAAGAAGCATATCGCAACAACTGGGCAGTGCACTATCTTGCTCGTTTCCATATTAGTGCAGTTTATATCATTTGTGCGCTCGTAATTTCTGGGCAAGGTTATTTTTGAGACTTCGGACAAGAGTTGAGATTATATTGTCTATTGTTCGTGTACATGTAGTCGATGTGATATGAAAAAGCTCCAATTTTTTATGCGTGACAGATGGGCCATTTAAGCAAGGAACGGGGTGGTTGTAAAGTATTAAAAAATACAATTTTTAAGGCTGTGATATTGTCGTCGCGTGAATGAAAAAAATTCTTTTTTATGTGTGTGTGCTCCATTGTTCCTAGAGTGAAAAGAAGCATATCGCAACAACTGGGCAGTGCACTATCTTGCTCGTTTCCATATTAGTGCAGTTTATATCATTTGTGCGCTCGTAATTTCTGGGCATGTTGTGCCGCCAGCGGTATAAAAAACGTTTGGGTTTCGCCTAGACTAAATATTATAATGTGGCAGGTTCGGGGAAAAAAATGTCATTTAGGACGAGGCTTCTCTCCAAGAAAATTATTTTGTTTACGTTTCGGAACATTTGTAAATGGGAGGGCTTACTGCGCAAACACCTTGTAATTAATTTATTTGCGTTGTAGACTCTCTCCCTTTCTGTCGCAAAAGGTGGGCATTAAAAGTGATTCCTGGAACTGGCGGTGAAAATGGATGCTTTTATACTTTGTAGGTGAATTGCTAAAAAAGCATGTTTGTAGGTATATTATCGCCCCCATCACTATCATCAACATCAAACCTTTCCCGCACTGGAGCATTGAACTAGGCAGTAATTATGTAAAAAAAAAAGTTTATTCAAAGGATGCGGAATTCAGGCACAAAACTGGGAAAATTTCTCCTTAATAAATTCAGCGACGTAAACGAAGACAGAGAGGGAAATGAGCTGTGCTACTGTAGCTAAATGGTGCATTGGAGTGTGCTGGGGAAATAGTAAATTATGTTTAGAAGTTTATGAAGAATATTACGCTGAAAAATTAGAGAAATTTCAGTGTCTCTCCTTCTTGCCAGCGATCCATGACTGACAAAGTTGGCTTAGTGGAGGATTTAGTCTCAGCGAAGGAAAAGACGGAATTACACAGTTTTAGGAAAGGAAGTGGGAAAATTTTCTTCCTTCGGTTAGCTTAATTTTTTTTTGTGGGAAAACAATTTTTTTTCTAGTGCTTGAGCGCAGTAGTAAAGTTGGAGGAGAAAAAATTTGGTTTTTTTGTGGGATAGATGAGATGCGGACAGATTGACAAGGTTGGTTGCGTCTAGGAGCAAGTGAAGGAAGACGAAAGACGTAAAGCGATTCCTTTGTTAGTAAAGTTGATGGTATGATGAAAAGGAGGTTGGAGGAGGGAATGAGAGATCTCGAATTTTCATCTACAAGGTCTTTCGGGTTTTTGCGGCTTTCACTTTAGTCTGGCTCTGCGGTGGCGTGTGAAGCACACAGATACATGCATACATGTACTCATGTGAGTATTGGTTAAAAGCCGCCGGTTTCTCGTTATTGTGCTCAAAATTTATTTTCTCTCTCGTTCATTGAGGGAGTGTCGGCGTCGGCTTTTCGGAGCTACTCATGCAAAAATACATCACATTTACTAGGGAAAATGATGCAGTTGTGGATGGAGCTCCCTTGCAATCAGTGTTACCGAGAGGCGCTTCACTCCATGTATTTACGCCCATTATCCAATTGTAACAGCGTTGGCAAAAATATCGATCACTTCCGGATAGTTTGTATAGCCGTTTCTTTTTTAAAATATGGTAGACTAATTTAACTAGATGACAGGGTGCAACCTTGTCCTGTCATTTATTATAAATAGGATGCATTAGCATGGATTTGTATAGCCGTTTCTTTTTTAAAATATGGTAGACTAATTTAACTAGATGACAGGGTGCAACCTTGTCCTGTCATTTATTATAAATAGGATGCATTAGCATGAAAAGTGGTGAAAATAAAATCGATTCTTTGAGTTCCCCGTCAAGTCTAACAGTTAATGAATGGCTGCGTCTGGGACACTTGCAGTAGAAATGAAAGACATCCGGCGAGTCAAAAAAAAATACTTTAAATGTGTAAGTCTGCCTTACTCTGCCATAACACTCTAGCGCATTTTTAAGCTGCGTCTGGGACACTTACAGTAGAAATGAAAGACATCCGGCGAGTCAAAAAAAAATACTTTAAATGTGTAAGTCTGCCTTACTCTGCCATAACACTCTAGCGCATTTTTAGCAGCTATCCGTCATTATTTGGCTGAATTAGTTGCGCCCCTACAGAGGAACTAGGATAGCATTTGCAAAGTGGGAATGGAATTGAATATCCACTTAACGATTAGGCAGCTTTTTTTAGATTGTTGAAGTTCCATTTTGTTGTCACGCAGTTGGAATTGCAGGCTCCGGTGAGGAATCGTCGTATCAGTGTATTTGCTGAAAAAAGAAGTTTGGATCCACCTCAAAAACCTCAGCGAAGTACTCAGTCAGACTTTTACTGGTGGTGGTAGCATTGTGGTGGCGGGTATTATAGGTATCCAAGCGGGGTTTACTAGAAATAGTGTCATGTAGAAATTCTTTTTTTGTTAGTTTAGTCGCAATTTCGCTCCGTAGTCGAGCAACACAAAAACACTTCACCAGCCTGTCCTTTTTTCCGTGGAGTTTGTGGAATGGAACCGGGCATGGAAGCCAGTGGCATAAGCTGAAGGCTGTTATGCTCATTGGATGGTTGGTGAGCCTGGTTATAGGGGGCTTTTAGGGTTTTCGTACATTTTTTTTGAAAATCTGCATGAGTGCGACAGAAAAGAGAAGGAGGGAAAAGGGAACTAGGCGGAGGAGAGTGAAGGGAAAAAGTGAAATGTGCTTATTCGAGAATATAGCTATGCTATTAGGAGTAATATGAAAAGACTCAAGTCTACTTTATATACGGTTTTTGTTCATGAATGGAGAATAGATTCTGCGGTTTGGCCTGCTCTCTTCGATTTCTCTCCTTTTGGATTCACTTGGCATAGCAGCGGTGTTGTGGCGTTGGCGGTGGTGGTGGCATGGCTGCATCATCCTTTCTTTCATACGAAAATACACAAATGACAGTGAACGAGAGAAAGTAAAGAGGTAAAGAAGGGTTGTTGGTTTGAGTCTGAGGCTGGGAGAGCAGAGAATGGGAGCGTTTCCTCTCCCAGAAAATAAAAAAAATTGTCTCGTCTGCTACTGTATTTCCACAACATTTGTGCAGACTTTTTTTATTTTTTATTTTTTCGAGGACTGAGAGACTCAGCAAAGGGAAAGGAATGCCGCTGCCACTATGCTATCCTCTCTTGCCATTACAGATGATGATAGCACTGCGGTAAAGTTGGTATGGCTAAGGTCGTTGTTACGTAGCAAGAGCTAGAGAAGTAGTAGCGGTGATGGCGGTAGTAGAAGTCTTGTAACCAAAAACCACAAACCCACGAAAACCACGGGCACCACTATTACCGACCATCTAGTTTTCCAAGGCCTTTCCCTACCACTACTTCTACTCCGAAAATGCCAGGAATTCGGTTTACAGAATGCATGCACCTTTGTTATTGTCTAAAAAACTTTTTTTGGAGGGAGTCTCCCTATTCGGATGCGTTGAACTACATTTTCCGGCTTGTAACAAGAGAAAAAAAACTTTTCATATGGAAAAGTAGTTGTAGCTTGTAGTAGCCTTTTTTTGTCGGTATTCGAAATAAGTTCCGCCCCACTCCATACACATCTAGGCATAGTTTGAGAATTGTTGCTGAAATTACTTTATTGTTTTGTTTTTTTTTTCACAGGCTGAAGCTCGAGTGCGAAAAGTTGGCAACAGAAAAAACAGAGATGCAGCGTCATTATGTTATGGTAAGTTGAAAGTTGACTTTTTTTGCGGTTCCGTGAGCCATACATAAAAAAAATTCATATCTTCCCTTCCTACCAGAATAAAATGCGTGAGGGATGTACCATTTTGTCTAATTTGTATCTATTATTATTTTCAGTACTACGAAATGTCATATGGACTCAACGTGGAAATGCATAAACAGGTAAGAAAAGAAAGCTCAACCTGTACGGATTTTTATATTTAATTTGGCTGAAGGTGTCAGTCACAAGAATCCAAAATAAGAATTTTTTTCCCTATTGCATGAATCAGCAATCACGAGTTTATGTTAGTTAATTCATCAGGACGTGTTCAAAAAACGCTGGCAATTCTATATAGCATTCCTTAGCATCTTTTTAACATCTCACTTCTCACCTGCTCGCCAAAAATCTCGCGTAATTCCATTCTTTCACTTGCCGAAGGATCTAATAAGCAACTCTGCAAAGTAAATCATTCACATTCTCGTTATTCAACAGTTAGACAAAGCCCTGCTCACATTTCCATAAAAATTTGCCTCTCAGCTAAAGTCGTGATAAGGAATGAGTCGTGAGAAAAAATAAATGCATTTTTTTCCCTTTCTCATCAAAACGCGCTTGACGAATAAGCTTGTTTTTATGATTTTTATCTTTTAAGAAACTCTTCAACAGAGACATATGGTAATTGCATTGAAAAGCCGGACCACCCGATTTCAGTTTTTTCCAATTTTTTTTTTTCATTTGAAAGAGTTAGTCCGCGTAATTTGATAAATTACTGTATTCCCTTTAAAAATATATATATAAATATGAAGCTCTTTGTTTTTCTCCAAGTGAGTACATGAACACTGCTCGTGACAGGTTATAGCTGGTGACTTTTTTTCATGCTAAAAATACTCATAAATTCGGCAACTCATCAAAAAGAATTTTTATTTAAATTGCCAGACACAGAAAAAAGGAGTAGTTTTCCATGGACGGCTGACGACATTTGCCTCATAAACCTCCCATACGGGCTCTAATCTTTTTTTTAAATCTTCAATCTCTCTAAATAGACAGGTCAATAATTCCGCAGATTTTCTTATGCTCCGTCACTGTCATCTTCTCTGTCGATTGAGTCGTTTTCTCCTGCCTTTTTATCTTTTAAGAGTCTTCTCGGAAAAAAATGTTAGAAAGTAATTGAAAATAAACAAGTGTGTTGATACAGACGTCTTCGTGATCTTTTTGGGTGAACTATGATTACGAGCTAAATTTAATGCTGACTGTGACTCTCTCTCTCTGATGATGATAGCCATTCATTTACTTTTGGTGTAGCTAGTCGCAGTCATCTTGTGATGAAACACTTTTTTTTTGTTGAAAAGTCGGTCACTGGTTGAGTCAGTCGCCAGTTGGGAGAGAGCAAAAAAGTTTATCTTCACTTTTATTATTTGTCACTTAGAAAGAAAAAAAGTAATTTCAGATGCGGCCTGCTCCCCCTTCTCTAAGAGCATAATCTGGGTAATAAATGCTTTGGCATATGAGGAAGAATTTCCCCTCTCAAAAAAAGGAGAAGCTTTCTCCGATCATCCTGTGAATCTGGAATCTGGCATGAGATATGGGATTCTCGAGATCTCAACCCCATTTATGCGTTCCGCGTTCCTGTTTTATGAACTTCTCAGACGATGGCACATTTCCACTTGGGCGACCCCAGCAGATAGCAAAAAATAGAAAGGCTGCTCTTATACTGGTGCTGGAGGCAGAAACGGAAAGTTGTAGTGGGAGCTCCCATATTTTATGTAATGCATTTCGGTATATCATTTTTTATTGAGTAATGTTTATAGCTTGAGCGTGTCTGTACGATCAACATCCCGCGAATCACGGAACAAAAGTTGGAGTTCGCCGTACCTACAAAAAATGATAAAGTGTGCACAGCTCCCTTCCGTTTTCTGCGTATTGCTCATTGCACAACAATAAACAGGAAAACGTAGAGAAATCTTAGGTTTTTCTTAGAAAAAAAAACTTAGTTCTTTCTCTCTTCAAAATTCTTTTTAAATTTTCTTTACTTTTTTTGCATTTCGATTTTTTTATTTCATCCTTTTTTGAAGAGAAAATAAAAAATCTCTAGATTGAATCAATCTGCATACTCAGCCAGTTTAGTAAATCTAAGTCAATATCTCTCCTGAATAAGATAGGATTAACTAAATATTCACCTTATCTTCAGCCGAAGTGTTGGAATTTGTACATGAGCAAGTTTATAAATGAGATGAAACAAAAAAAATGGAGTAAAAAGGAAGCTTGGAAATAATTCTAGGGAAGAATGTTGCAGAGAAAGAAAATAAGTGGAAATAGTAAAAAAAAGCTGTGTAGAGAAAGGGAGCTTATTTCCTTTCTTTTCGTATAAAAATACATATATTTATGGCTGCACTTTTATAAAAAAAATTTTTCTCCCTTTCACTATCTTTTTTTCCTTTTTTTCCATTTGAATTTAATTTTTTTTCTCTCCCTTCAAGATTGACTCGAGGAAAAAAAAGAGAAAGTAGAAATGTACATTTTTTTTCTCTCCCGAATTTTTCACATGAATAGAAGAAAAGGTTTTTATGATATTTAGGGTATGATGGGCTCTTATAAATAGCTTGTTGTTATATGTCTCCTATCCAGAAAAGGAAAAAAGTACGTATAAGTGAAAATATCTTTTATTTTCCTGACTTCCCCTTCCTTTTCTCATTTTTTTTTTTCTTTCTTTTTTTATATACATTTCTCCCGACTGGGTTCTATCGGCTCATGTTGTGATAGGCTGAATGGTGAATGGGCAGGAGGCAGGAAACTCTTCTTGTTCAATAGTTTTCATCAAATTATATGGGATTTGGAGTATAGTGTCTCTCCACTTTCACTTTTTTTTCTTTGGTGGTAGTTTGTTGTGTGAAGGAGAGAAACAGTATTTTTCTTGGAAAAGAGGAAGCACAGGAGAAAAACGTGGATCCTTCCTTAATACAGCACCAATTTTTTTTATACCGAGATATATAGGTATAGCCGTGTTTGCTATTGAAGTGACTCGTGAAAAAATTAAGAGTAAAAGCGAAGTTCATGCAATGTGCTAGTAATATTACATGTTTTCGTGCTTGGAAAGTCTATGAGATATATTTTTTTCTTATTTTTTTTGGCTGAGATCTTACAAAAGTAAAAAGGTATAAGAAGATGCTGCTTTCCACTTTCACTCGTTTCTTAAATTTTTTATTCTGAAGGTGTACTGCATAAAAAGCCAATGTTGGATTTGGTTATGCTCCGTGTGTGTTTGCACCAGTGAGAATAGCCCACCGCACACTTTGAGTTGCTGTGAAAGGCAAAACTTGTCTGCACTTTGCTGCCGTCTGTCGACTCGGTTTTTCTCCGTTTCTACTTACTTGAGCAGTGACACTCGATGGGAATAAAAAAAGGGAATGCGTGGCAGGAGAAAATGCACTTGTCCCGGTTTGCACAGCCAGTTACATTCACATTCTAGCTGGGTTTTTTTTCGACAAGAGTACACTTGGGGCATGGATTACCTTCTCTAAAAGGGGAAGAGAAAGTGCAGCTGAAGAAAGAGGCTGCAGTAGTCGAAAAAAACACGGTAAAAGATGTGATGGGAGCATAAATCAGAAAGGAGTTTACGGACATTTCTAATGCTGCCCATATTCCATACTGTACCTAGGTAGAAAAAAGAAAGTTTTCTCGGTAGCATAAAAAATGCAAATATTTGCCTGGCATAAGTATCAAACTTTCACGAGAGTTTTTTTTTCCTTTCCGTTTTACATCATTTACGGAAGCAGCTACATTTAAAATAATTATGGAGTAATTAAATTACTATTTTTAAACATTTATGTGGAAAAAAATTTGTCTGTGGAACACTCCCTCCTTTTTTTTTTTTTTTTAAAAAAAAGGATCTTTTCTTCTTTGAACTGTGCCAGAGATAGGTAGTTGTTATCATAAAATATTATTTTTTCACATGCTCCAATATTCTGTAGCGGGTCCGTTTTTTGTCTGTCTGCAACCAATTCATTCACTTCCCCCTATAAGCGCCCTTTCTAGTAATTCCTACTCTCTGGGAAAAGGGAAGAGTTTAAGCTCTCGCTGAGTGCGAGTAAAGCTATGTATGGGAGCATGAAAGATAGTTCAAAAGAAGAAAAAAATGGAAGATCTCATAACAAAAAAAGACTCCCTTTTTGGTTGTTCTTTCCCTTCAGTTTACTATTATTATTATTGCTGGCTGAGAACTAGTGCTCTGCGTTTTGTATTTGTGCACTCCGCACTATTCTGCCTGTGTGTTCCTTTTTTTCCTTTATAAAAAAGAAAGTAGCACTGCAGTAGTTTTAGT
>JAHZND010000906.1:0-25629 GCA_027744115.1 Acrocyrtus sp. NNG-2020
GTAATCCCGAAAATAAAATGAGAAGGATAAGGCACAGCGAAAAAGCAGAGCACTCAGCCAGCGCTCTAAAAAAATCCACAGTCCATACGGCATCGGCAACGGCATACACATCGTATAATAATTCGTATAATACCTCCCACTTCACTCCATATATTTTTACTGTGCTCCTCTGTTATCTACCTAGAAAAGGAGCGGATATTTTTTTGGTACTACACTGTGTGGCCGTGGCTCTGTTCAGATATAAAAAAAATCTTTTTGGGGCATAATGGTATTAAAATCTAAAAAAAATGTAAAAAGCAAAGTTTGGTGATGAGAAGAAAAAAAGAAGAAGAGAGAAGCAAAAATTATATATTTAAAAAACAAATTCTGATTTTTTATGCATTAGTAATGTACAGAGATAGATAAGGCACGGCATGATGGGCATCATTTCAAAATTTTACTTAAAAGCAAAAGCAACCTTATTTTTTAGTGGTTTTAGGAGTTTACTTAAATTGATGAAGATTTTTGCATAGGGCACAGAAATAAGGAATACGAATCCAGATTTTTTTTAGCTTGGCTTGACTTGAACAAGGTTCAGATTTCATGAAGAAGATCGTATTCTTATTCATCAGTTCATCAGTAACAAGATATATAGAGGAAAAGCGTGTGAATGAAGTGAAGATGAGAAAAAAAGCGGTTGAGAGGACTCAGCCCACCACTAAGCGATATCACGACTTGTGTAAATATGCATGTGTATGCAGTTTACTGAGCTTTGAGGAATAGATAGATGATAAAATATGAGAAGCAATTTGCAAGCGATCGAAAAACACTCTGGAGAAAAAAAATTCTTGGTAGTAAATCGTCCATGGAATCTTTTCCCTTGTACACTTCAGATAATAAAAATATGGAGGTTGTTCGTGGTAAAAATAAGATAGCATAGGTAGACGCACTGGAATGTTATCTAATTTAATATTTGCTGATATGTTATTACTCTTGGTATTGGGTGTTGGTTGGTGTACTTTATCTTTGATGTCGCCTTAGCCAAATAAGGATGGAATTTTTTTGTGAACTTAAATTAACTGTGACTCCAGAATTGAACTTCGTTCATGACTGATACTGATGAGAAAACGAACCACAATGGATTAGATATAAAACGATTTTTTTGATAGGTAGCAATGACTAACGCAAAGAGGGCTATAAAATGTGAATGAAAATCGATGCAGTGAGCCTTCGGAAAATTAAGTACACGTGTACATAAAAATGGAAAAAGTTTTTATGAAGACGGAGTAGAAATAGCATTGTGCTGCGTGTAACGGCCACGACTTCTTTGGAAATGTATTAGAAATGTACAACTATGGGGAATGTGAGACTAGAGACACTAAAATGTGGTTCCACCGAAGGAAGATAGGCAATTTGCAACAATTTGGCTTTGGCGAATTAGTGCAAAAATATATGGAACGTTACCTGCCATACGTTTGATTTTATATGAAGCTTCCAGAGCTAGAGAACTTATTCTGCAAAGCTATATATGTTATTATCATGGAGTCACAGCATGGTGCTCTGCTCAAACTCTCATTATCAATTTCACGGTGTGCTAACTGCCCCCACAAGGAAAGAAATAAACGGATGTAGGCGACAGCTGCAGTGGTAGCTGTCGACATTCCACTTTCTGCATTTCTCACGAAACGTCTTGATAAAATCGTCATTAGCAGTTAGATAACTGATGTGCATCCTTACCACAGTTGAAAGGTGAGGTGAGGAGAAAAAGTAACTGAGGTTTCAATTTCACTCTCTGGAGCCAGCCAATTCTCGTACATTCACTTAATTTTCATAAGAAGAGGAGAAAAAATCTTGCTTTAAATAAAATGGTAATTTTAAGATACATAAATTTCATGTATTTATAATGTCATAAAACGTATTTTATAACCGTATTAGTAGTCTCAAGTAAAAATTCTCATTAGAGAGGTACGTCATATCCTTTCTCAAGAAACCCAAGTAAAGATTATCATTAGTCATTATAGCCTAGTCACTATATAGTGTATGCTAAAGAGAGGAATAACAAGTAGCTTTTGTACCCAAAAGAAAAAACATGTTTACTACTCAACTAATTTACAGTGATTATCAATCATCTCCATTCCCTTTTATGAGTTATGAATGGACTAGTAGTGGGTGACGAACTCATCTTAATTTGATAATAATACAAAAGCGAGAACAATACGAGACCTCAACATTAATTCTTGTTTACTTATAAGCTCAATTTTCAGCTGTCTTCTAATTCTAATTATATTTCTCTACAACCTCTGTAATACATATATCGCTCTGCATTGCCAATGCTAAAGTTACATCATAGCCCACGCCATAATTTTGGTTAGCCATTGCCATTGCATTGACAGTGGAAATGGTGCATATAAAATTGTGCACTGTTGCACTAATGTAATAATGCTGTTGGTGAATAAGACAGCTTGACAAAAGCGGCTTTTTTCATCTTGACGTCTGCCACAAATTCACTTTTTTCGAGTGCACTTGACAAATTTACTATTCTCTCTTTTTGCAAAGGTATAGCCATTTAGGTGTTTTGAGCAGGTCAACTAGCCTGTACGGCTTTGTTCTGGCAGATAAAAAAAATCATCTACACTACTCTTTACTGTGTCACTGGGCCATACGCAGAGAGGGAACTCCTCAGCTTTGTTTTGCTTTTGTTCGCCCTTTCATCTTTTTTTGCCAAACTGACCATTTCATTAGCTGCCTTTTACGCAATCCTGAATTTTGTTGTTTACCTGTTTGACTTACCTAAGTTACCTATCTCAAAAACATAGGTAATTGCCTAATTGTTAGAAAATGAATGAGCGTTAATGAATGGCTAATGAATTTTTGTGGAGATTATCTTGTCCTCCAAATGTTGCTGCGTATGTCGTTGTCTCTTGCTTGTGTCTGTGGCTCCATTTGGAATAAAATGTCAAAATTGGGTTTGGATGGTGCTCACTAACTCTGTCTCTTTATGGCATCATGGGTCCGCTTTCCATTCTCATTGCCACAAAAAAAGTAATGTAATGATGATTGTATGTTAGGAGGAGTGACAGGTGGCTGGGTTTTGGTTTGCAGAAGATTTTTTTTTGTTTTTCATAGCAAACGACAACACTTCAAAAATCATAGCAATTTTCAAGTGAAGTGTAACGAGTGACACGACAATGAGAAGGCTGTTATGTGTCACGATATAGTTAAGCTAATGATAATGCTGAGATGCTTTTGCGGTGTCACGTGCAGAAAAACGGGAGTGCTTTTTAGAAAAGCTTGACAAGCCAGCTAATGATGACTGACGGTAATTCAGTCGCATTAAGGACGCATAAAAATAAAAATATTCTCGAGAATGTTTTGCAAATGAGAAAAACAAAAGATAGAACAAAAGAAGGGAAAATATATGATACTCTCCTTCGGTTTCACGCTCGAGATTGAAATGCGGCTGTGATTTTTAAAAAGTTTTTGTACCCTTCTCATTTCATTATGAAATTATCCTGTCAGCAATAAATTATTTTTTCTGCGCATTATCATCATCCATTTGACAAAAAAATATTCTTAACCACAGCAAAAATCTACCCTACATTTTAAGAAGACGAATAAAAATGCTGAAAATTAGAAAACAATCTGGCTTAGCATCGCATTTGCAGCAGTGGCTTTGTTTTGTCATTAGGTATTCTGCGTAAAATGAGTTATCGATTTTTATGCACCTACTTATTCAATGACGACGCTACTCCTTTGAGCTGCACTGCACCCTGCAAGTGTAACGTGATGTGATGACCGTCACCTTTTTTTCATGGTACCAGTAAGCAGGTACGATTATTATAGCAGGTAATAATGTTGAAAGATCGAAACTGATGATGACTGATCGAATGTGAAGGTGACACTTTTCTACCTTTTCTTGTGGAGCCAGTTGTAACAAGTCAAATTTATGACGTGTGCGGAGGTACACAGACAGGTACGACAATGCTGGAGAAAGTATCCTATAAAAATAACAGTTTCTCCTTATTGTGAGAATAAGCGCCTGGAAAATGCCAGGAAAGTCTTGAACTTGAATGCTAGCCGGTGCCAGGAGCTTAATTTTCTTGGATGCTAAAAATTGGCAGAAGGCCATACGCACTTGGTACTAATGCTTTGCATGTGCAGACAATTTGGAATTGGAAAGAATAGAACTATTTTTGGTAACTTGTAACTGATGCAGAGCACTTACGAAGAAAAGCGATAAATATTAAAAATTGGTGCATGCACGACAACTGGTTCCAGCTATTATCAAATTAGCTGTAGTAATGCCAGGTTTTAATGAAAAGTGATGGGAAAAGCTCCGCCTGCCACTAAAGTACTTTGAAAGTACGCCCAAGGTCGTCATACTTGACATTTATATTTACTTTTATACTTAGGTCAGCAAACTTTATTTGAAAAAAGGACGAACCAGACATACAGTTAAAACGACGGAGGCGAACGAAAAAATACATAAAATAAAATTTAATTAATTGCCTTTGACACAATAATAAGCTGAGCTGACTTATGGAACGTAATAAATAGCTTCACATGAAGGTAAGTAAGGTAAGCGACTCCTCCCTTTTTGCCCTGATCTATCGATTCAAAGAAAGGAACTATGAACATCTACTTATGCCCATTTACTCAACTGGTTACTTACAAATATAACTTTTAGATACCCACATAACTAGGTATGTACATATATTTTGACACGTCAGAAATTAAATTCGTTAAGTAGCAGGAACCATTTTAATCATCGGATTTATTTGAGGTAGAGCACTGGCAATTGTGCTGACGGTTCCAAGGAGTCCGACCGTTGTTGGCGTTAGCTTGATAAATCCGAGAATGCTTAAGGGGAGAAAAATATCACAAATGTTTTTGAGCGTATCCACTGCCACATCGGCGTGCTCCCGAATACCCCTCCAAAGAATCCTTAAGCATGCCAAGAGTTCCGCGATGTCAATTGGAATATTATCCTCCTTTCACTCTCTTGCTTTCTCCGTCCTTTGACGTTGAGGATTTGGCGACGGGAAGGCGTCTTTGCTTTCCATACTGGAATTCTTCTTTATAAATTCGTTTAATTTCGTAAAAATCTCGGATTAGGCCCAGCGTTATGGAATAGAGCCAGCATCTGACGGACGTTCGGTCCCACCTGGAAGCATCAATAAGCTTGGGAGGAAGAACGCCAAGTTTGTCGAGACAAACTATATGATCGATAAGCATAAAACAGGCGCCTGAAATTCGAGACATGACGGACGTCAGTCTGATAACTGGGTCGGAAACGGAGGACATGACTGGGAGTGCGCTGTGAAGAGTTTCAAAGAATCGGCCAAAGCGCAGAACTGCAGGGAATAAAAACAATTATCAATTTGCAAAGTCATTTAAAATGAGCAATGAACCACATCATATCAAAATGATAACATTTTCATACTTCTGCGCATCAGTCCAAGGGCTTCGTCAACTCGTTTAGCTTTGGCAGCAGAATTTCGACATGACTCTTTTTTGTCTAGCGTAGACCACATGATCCGGCATATATATTGCGTCAAACTAGTAAATAAATTACAATAATTAACAAGCTATTGTTTAAATCAGTCATCTATTATCATCTAGCAAAGAATTATATAACCGTTTTTACCGGAAAACTTTGTCCCGACCAGCAGTCTGGTTATTAAATTTGCTCCACTCATCCATCACTAAAGCTCCTCCTCCCATAATTTTGTATCGCACAAACTTAATTAGCGTTACTCAACTAAACACGATAGAAGTTTACCCTCTTCAGTGAAAACTGCACTAACTCTTTTTCCTATTCATATCACTTAAATCTAACACGGAAGAAAGAAGAGCACAAAAACACTCACGTTTGACAGGCTCAATGCNTTACTCAACTAAACACGATAGAAGTTTACCCTCTTCAGTGAAAACTGCACTAACTCTTTTTCCTATTCATATCACTTAAATCTAACACGGAAGAAAGAAGAGCACAAAAACACTCACGTTTGACAGGCTCAATGCCCAATGTTTAATGCGATAATTTATTAATCTTGTGATGTATGATAAGAATCATTCGGGTCATCAAATAATCCACGCTGTGTTTAGTGTAGGGCATGCAGGTTTACATAAGTGGCATGGAGTAACTGTGTGAGGTGATATAAATTAAAAGTCAGATGACACTTGTATGGATTTTATGGATAGATCGCAGCAAATACAGCTCAAAACCTGGGGCAGTGCCACAAATGCAAGAAAGCAGAGCCGCCATCCGTGCTAGCAAGAAAACGGGGAAAAGTAAACTT
Source organism: Acrocyrtus sp. NNG-2020 (assembly GCA_027744115.1). Lineage (NCBI taxonomy): Eukaryota > Metazoa > Arthropoda > Collembola > Entomobryomorpha > Entomobryidae > Acrocyrtus > Acrocyrtus sp. NNG-2020. The sequence continues at coordinate 6,282 of JAHZND010000906.1, forward strand.
TCTCCTACGCACGTTTTACAATGCAGACTGGGCAAGCCATCATTTTCAAAAAAAAATTCCCTTCCCTAGCAAAAATTAGATTAAGTATGCAAAATAAGTATGTAAAAATTTGCACGTTATTTTCCAGAAGGCGTTTTCTCCACGTTTATTTTTTTATCTCCTTTCTGTCCATTTTCCACAGATTTTCTCATTTTTACAGCTAAGAAAAATGAAAACCTGATATTTTATAATTGTTAATTTTTTCCTCTCACTTTTTTTCACTTTCCATCTTTTAAACTTTTAGACTGTGGTCAGTGGCGCGAACACATAGTAAAAATTGATTTTTTCCGTCGTAATACTATTTTTTATTCCTTTTATGGTCATCATGATCATTTACATATTGAAGGTATGTAATTTCATTTCAATTTGCTCACAGGAAGAAACAGACAATGCCCGTTTTTAGATTCGATTTTTTCTTGTACTCAGAGAGTTTTTGCAGCTAAAATAGTTTTAGATAGTAATATATTTTTTGAAGATATATAAATTGTGTATGTACTGTGTATACTTTTGCAAAAACTTTTTTTTGTAAAAAGCTACAACATCAAAATGTTCATTCTTGCATTTTTTGCACACCTCCTCCCTAACTTTATACAAAGATTATATAAAAACATGAAAAACAGTGACGGTATAGCTAGAACTATAATTATGTTCCTATATAAAATCTTACCCACCTAAATTGAAATTAAATTAGAGTACAGTTAGTTTAAAATTTTGTTAATATGAAAATTAGATTATGTTTATAAGAGAAATCTTTATATATAAATTATTATTAAATTTTTTGCAGATTTTTTTTTCAAATGCAGGTAGTGCTTTTTCAAAGTCTCGTCCACTCTCTCAGTATGTATTTATCAGAAGGGAAAAATAACTGATTAAAACGTGTTTACTTTTCTCCAGTAAATTCGACCCAAAGTTAATTAGCTACACGGAATATTTTGTGCAGTTGATTTTTTTGCTAGGAATTTGTTAATTTGATTAGGTAGCTTAAATACTGAATGTATGTAGAACTTTGAAGGAGAGAAGGTAGAAAATTGCACAATGCACAGAATGTATTGTGTCGGATCAGTTAAGAGAATACACATTTGTAGAGCCACCTGTACACGAGAGTCTGAGAAAGACGGAAATAATCTCAATTTTTAATTACTTGAAAAATCCTTGCTAGCTACCGGAAAAGTTGGTGTTCCTCAGTTTTTGCTCCTTAGAGTAATTTGTTATTGCTACTCGTACAAATAATTAATTTTAGCTCAGGTGCGCTCTCCTGCCTGATTCCACGTTTTTGCTAAAATGAAGATAAAAGCGGGTGAATGTTGAAGGTGTTCTCAAAATAAATTTTGAATGAGGATTACGTAAAAATTCAGCTACAATGCGCAAATTATTTCTGTTTTGCATTCACAAAGTCATCTTTATAAACTGCAGATATAAAGTTTGTATAAATGACACCATAAACGTTATATTCTACTGTTACATAACATTCATTTTTTGCTTGAGTTACGTAAGAAAAGGAATAGCGAGTACATAATTACGGCTGATTAAAAAAAATTAAATACGATTGCTCACTCCGGTGCACTTTGAATCTTCAGTCATGCAAACCAAACAAAATTCAATACTACTTCAGCTTACAAATTAGTTAAATAGTTTTACAAAATAATTCGGGCATTACATGTACATAAGATATAATGAAAAAGAAATTGTTCTAATTTTTGTTTTGTGATGATAACACTTCCTTCATCCCACATCACCAAACTAACTCAATCTTTTAAAATGAGCAACAAGTACGAAAAACTGCATTTAAAATGCAAGGAAAAACTTGTTAAATTCATAATTAAAAAATCGTGGCAAGGGGGAACTTAATATTTGTCTTATAATTAAGTTTTTACTGGTTTGCTGCGGGCAGTTGATCTACTACAAAATTAAATATGATTAATTTTTTTTTAAAAAGTGGCTTAACTGAACTCGCTACAGATGTTTGTAATTTAACTATAATTATACACGGTAACACTCTGCAAGTGCAAAATAAAAATCCGGAGGAGACTTATAAATGTGAGAGCGGTAACCTTACAAAATTTATCAAATTATACCTACAAAATAATTTAATCTGCCATTAAATTAAATTCTAAAAAGAACAGTAGCTACAATATTATGATAATACAGGCAAGAAAAAGAAATAATTACAACTTTTTTTCTATCAGTTCATTTTTCATTCATCACTATCACTTTTTCCTTACCAAAATGAATCATTCTAAAATTATTTATCAAAGCGAAAAAAAATTGTGAAGACTATAAATAATTCTTATTTATATACTTTTATTAATTTGCTGAATAGTATAAAAAGATACAAATATAATTATCTTCTACGGAAATAATTTATGTTAGTGTGATGTCTCATACTCTTTCCTGTTAATTTGTCACACTAACAGGTGACCCTATCTATTTATCTGCACTATTACCCCATTTAATTGTTCGTGTACCTCATTCATGCTATGATGTGAGACTGTTTATAAAAAAGTCAAAATGGGTGCTGCTAGAAAACTGCTGGCATTTGTTTTAAAACATTACGTAATTAAAATAGAAAAAAGCAGGTGAAAATATTTCTACATTTATAAGTTTATTTTCTACGAATTAAATTAATTACTTTCCAAAACTCTATATATGTAGATAATGTATATAAATTGTTTTTGCATTATTCAACTTTTGCGTACTTCCTTTTCGCAAAAAAATTGTTTTTTTCCGTGTTTTTAAAAAATACCTGCTTAGAAAAATCGCAATAATCTATCATATCTTTTGTATATAATAATTATTCTTCGCGCAGTCAAATATTTTCTTTTCAGTTCACTTACAGTCCTGCACATTTTCCAGAGTTAACAAACACATTTCATTTTTAATATATTAAGAAGTAGCTTTGTTTTTAACTATAATTATCCTACAGTTAAAAACACAAACAAAGAGGTGATTATTTTTAAATGGTATGTAAACTCGAGAAAGTCTCTTAAAAGCTAACTCTTTTTTAGTTCGTAGTAAAAATTGCAGCAGTACACAAAAACCTTGAGATTTGAGAGTCTCTTGGAAATGAAGTTTTCACATTTTTGGGAGGATGGGACCGGAAACAATTGAGTTTTTTTCCTTTTGTGTGAGTTTGAGTTTTAAGAAAAATATCTGACAAGGGAGAAGGATTATTGTATTTGAAGACGGAGGACGAAAGAGAAAAAACTGGAAAACGGTTAAACTACTTTTCATATTTAAATTTTTAGGAGGTGGGCGGTGATCACGATGATCGATGATGAGGACGTCTCAAGGACATTACGATTAATGACAACATATTGTTACTTTTAATAATTATTAGAGGTAAGCTATTAATCAACCATCAATTGACCAGTTCAACAGTGACGAACTGTTTTAGTCGGTCCAGGTATTGATTGTAGAGTTCCACGTCGTTATGACCAGCACCCTGAAATAAGTAGCCCAACTAATATTAGATACGAAATTTCGATTTTGGATTCTTTAGGCTAGTTTTAGTTGTCCTTGTATAAAATGTGGTACACGTAGCTGTTACATTACTTAAATAAAAGTAATACAATACTTACTTCCACCCATAGTGGTTCTACAGCTCTAGGACACTTGTCATAAATGGCTAAACCATGGGAAAAGTCGATTACTTCGTCTTCCGTCCCTGGAAGAAAAAAGGAAACAATATCCATATTGTAATGGAAGGAATACTGGTTTTATTCGACCTTCGTTTTCTAGCTAGAAATCATGAATTCTTCTACTTACCATGAATCACAAGAACTGGCGACTGAACATTTGGGACTTTATCGATACTAGAAATTAGCAATTAAAATATATTTAAATTCGCGGTTGCCAAATATTGTTTCTTAGAATAGAAAGAAATGCTTGGAAAACTGCAAGATATTTGCATAAAATTAGCTCTAACCCATGGATTTTTATTAAATAATGATAAATAATTCTAAATAATTGAAGGACCGCTTCGCTCTACAAAATTATTAACTTAATGATAAACATAAAAAAATCTCACCCGTGCGAGAATAGGATAGTGAACCGATTACTGTTCGAGCACCGCACATACATGCATGCGATCCTGTTACCCCGCGGGGTCCGAGTATAGAACACTTCAATATTCTCCCTCTCCCTATCTGAATACTGCCATTCCGCCTTCTCGTTGAACTCTATTGAGAATTTGGTCCCTGACTCGTCTGGCGTCAGTTTGTAGGAGGGTTCCGGGGGAAGGAACGCCAACTTCGCGGCGATCCGGGAGGGAAACGGTGGGCAGCAGAACAGCCCACACAACTCACTAAAACTCAGCCCATTCATCTCTGCTCTCTTCCTCTGCAGAGATCACTTTTCCAAATTAGAAAAATACAAAACGTCCCCCACTCTAACAGAGGGGAACAAGAATGTCACTAAATGTCAGTTTATTTTCAAAACCGCAAATTCTCACAAACACAAAACATATGCGAGCTGAGCAGAAAAACACATCACAACAATTTACTTTTTTTACTTATCTCCCGTCGATAAGTACTACCTATGTGTCTATATAATGTCGCTATGCCGCTATCTTATATTTTTCACAATGACTTCCCCAAATTACTAAAAAAAAGTTTATCATTGCACAACTTTTAAGCTTATCAGCAAAATCAACCTTCGAACACTCTTCAGTCCAACTTTCCACCTCATTTCCAATGCTATCCCTAATTAATCTTTAAAATTGCACTCTCTGAGTATCTCCGTATAAATCTGCGCCAGTTTACAACTGCAACAGAACTCCTTCTGAGCACAGAATGATCTGATAGGACGCCCACACAACTTCTTGTTTTCTTGTTCTTTCTTATCATCAAAAAATTTTTTTTTCTCCTCTCCAGTCTCACATGGAGAACACGAATAAAATATCGCTAATGCTAATTATCTGCCAGATCACATTTCCTTTTTGCTCCTCTTTTTTCTTCCACTTCCCCGGAATTCAAGCAATCTCTACTCTTGCTCCTGCTGCTTCCAACCCAACAAGCAGATTTTTTTTGTTCTGATTACACCCGATTCTCTTCCTTTCCCGGCCACACAATACACTTCATTAAATGGCATTAGTGCTTTCGAAGAAAAAATCCTTAGAAAAAATAGGAACCCGAATAGCAACTCTCTCCCGTCATCACAGATTCCACCATTCCACCCGAAAAAAAATCTCTGCCAATTAGTGCAAATGCACTGTCTAATTTTTATCCAGCAGAGCACATACCATATCCCAGCAAAATCTCTATTTTTTTGCAGATAATGCTGATGATGATGTGATGATGAGCTTCACTCATTCACATAAAACTTGTTCAGCTCCATTTCTCACTTATTCTTTTTTGTTTAGAGACATTTGGAGGAGGAAACTCGAACTAGCCAAAAAATAAAAAAAAATGTTTTTATGTAGAAAAAGCACTTTTTTTCTCGTTCCACATTCATCTGTGCACTCTTCCTATTTTGATAATAATGAGGATTCCTCGCTTTTATATATTTTTCTACACTCCTCCTATTTCATATGTCATCTTTGTCTGTTGACGACACTCGTCGTGATTCCATTCCCAGCTCTGCTGACGATCGTAGTGGTGGTGGCCACTTCCTCACAGGATGAGAGCAGATGTCCATCCATCGCCGAAAATAAAAATTGCTTTACTATTCCTCTCTCTCTCTTAGCTCTCCTCTTATTAAATTAACAGCGTAGTCATTTCCACTCGTCCTTTTTTTATTTATTGTCCCTGGTAAAAATTATATATAAAGAATAAACTCAAATTAAAAGTCAGTCTCGTCTCATTCCCCAACTAAACATATTTTTTTACTCCTATCTTTCGTATCATTTCGCAAACTAAATGTGACTAGTTTAGCAAAATATATCCTTCTTTAAACTTTATTTTTATCACGTACAAAAATGTTTTTGCGATAAAGCAAGGATGTGTGATTGTGACTGAGTGTGTGACTGTTATAGGATCATGTCGTCACTCTTCTCTGCTCGTCACTCGTCACAAAAAGGAGCAAAAATAAGTAATTCAGTTATATAAAAAATAGAGTACCGTACTCTCCCTCTCCGTCATTACTTTTTTAGTCTTCCTTTTTTCACAAAACAGATAAAAAAATATGAAAGGATATAACTCTCGTATTTAATGAAGACTAAAAACAGAGAATATTATACATTTTTTATTTTCTGCCCAGCAAAAGTTCTACGAAAAGGAGACAAGAAAGCTCAAAAATATATCTATTTCTCTTGTTCTCCTTCCATTTAAAAAATTGTATCAGTCAGCTCTTATTACATGTAAAAAAAACTTTTTTTCTTGACTTCACGCACAAAAACAATAATACACTTACTAATGATCGCTCAAATGTATTACGTAAAGCTGGGACAATATCCCATTCTATTATTTTATACGAGCTCCTTTTCTGCTCTTGCCACTCTGCCACTTCTCATCCTTCTCTAAACTCCTACCTCACTATTCTTTTCGCTATTCCCTATCATTGATAGCGCTACGATACCATTTTTTGATAGTAGAGGCTTCAGCTCAGTCAGACCAACCAGGCGACATAAACACATCCTTTTTGTGGAAAAACAAAAAAAAATTACTCCTGTTCACGTTGCTTTTTTTTGCTTCTCCGTATACCTCTCCTTCTTCTTCTCGCCTCATCACTGGTCTTATTATGCCGTTCCCATACATGATACAACAGCTCTCAGGATAGTATAACGTGCACATATATCTATTTTTTTCAGTCCCTTTTTTCTTCTATACAAAAAAAAATTTTTTTTTACTACTTTGGCTAAAGCCTACAACTAAAAAGGAACATTTTTTAAAAGTGCATTCCATCCATTCCATTAGGATGAATCCTCCTGTCCGGATGCTATCGCAGATCGCAGCTTGCACCCAGACCCAGACCAGCTAAAGCCTACAACTAAAAAGGAACATTTTTTAAAAGTGCATTCCATCCATTCCATTAGGATGAATCCTCCTGTCCGGATGCTATCGCAGATCGCAGCTTGCACCCAGACCCAGAGAGATGTGCCTTTATAGAAGTAAAAGCATTAGCATTAGTATTAACGCAAAGACAAGAAGTAAAATTTTTTTTTTGCTAAATAGCACTACTGAAACTAGTCATGAGTTAGAGTTAGGAGGAAGAAGAGTAAAATATATCCTTTCGGCGAATGTAAAGTGTATTGTACTCTGGGGGAACACAACAAGGGGAATATATTAAAATGTGTTTCATCATCGTCAGCTTACACCATATTTTTTTTACATGAGAGCACTTAAAAAGTGTTCACATCTGAGAACATATGTGTATGTGTGCGGATGTGTAAGCATTTTTATATAGAAGGAAACCTCTGAAACATGCTCGCATTTTATATTATTCCTTACTATGCAAACTGCCATCAGCAGCACACGGCGACGGCACACACAGCTAAAAAAGCAAAGCTAAAGCCGTATCTGTTCCTATTTTATCAAGGAAAAGAATTTTTTTTACTTTGCCAGGGCAAATATTGTGTATATATGGACATGGAGTGGTAATAGTAATAGTGAGTGGTAGATATCGCTTCGTTTTTCAAAAGGAATATGTATCACAATCATCAGCGCTTCACAACTATATCTTCTGTTTATATGGATAGGAAGGTATGTATAGTTTTTAGCTCCTCTCATGCAAGACCCCTTTTTAGGTACTTTTCACAATCATTATTATTCCCTTCTGTTAGCTGACTATCTATTTTTCAGACGTTCTCATCCTCATTCTTCATCATGATCCTGGCCCTTTTAAGTTCGTCTTTGGTTACTTTGTTACCTCTTTTTTGTAGTTTACACGCACTGTGCACGCATAACATGTTAAAATGGAATCAAGCTCGTTCCCTAAGTTGAGTGTGCTTTGGATAGGGATATATCCATGTCAAAGTAGTAAAACCTATGTCATTAGTGGAGGCGTTTTCTGGGCTTTGGATTTGGGATGGAGTGAAAAAAAGGGCTTTTGGGGTCTAGGATGTTGAAGAAAAACCCAAAAATAAGTAATGCATTTAGCGTACAAATTCTGTACTAAATTTTAGTGAGTTTTGTTCCATTTTCCACTTAAAAAGATGAAGTATTTTTTAGGCTGTGGTAATGTCAACGCTCGCGTTGACAAGAAAGGGAGCAAGTATGTGTGTGCCGTGTGCGTGGTTTATTGTGGTTTGGGCTTTACTATATCTGGATTGAGCAAAGAGGAGTAATTTGGACGTTTTTTTGACTGGGGCATTAGGATTTTCACTTCCTAGAAGAGCAAGTGTGAGGAAATGTAATATGGATAATATGGAAACGCTGGTCATGGGCTGGTAGGCATGTAGGTCTTATGGCTATGTAAAATGCATGGACTTTGCCCAAAAATAAAAGGGAACTTGATGTCGGATGTGTGTGTAGGGATATTTACTAGAAAAAAAGCAAACTCAAAGGCTAAATGTTACTTCCTTCTAAATAAAAGATGTAAAAAAAGTGAAGAGCGTAAATGTAATAAAATTTGTGTATTCATAATACGCTGCAGGGCTACTGGTTAGTATATAGTGGAGCTTCTGCTTTGACTCGCGAAAATATTTTTTTGAGAATGCTTAACTGGGCATCCTTGATCCTTCTCATCCTCATCATCACTATTATCTTCGCTTGGAAGAGTAAAGGAATTATGGAAATGAAAGGGGAAGGGGAAAGAAGGGAAGACATGGGAAATGAAGATAAGATTGGAAAGGGAGTAAAAATGCCAGCATATTACACCAAACAACACACTGCTCCCGGCTCCCGGCTTTTTATTTGCTTCCTTGCCTTCTCTTGTTCGCGGTAGCACAATATGAGCCTGATGATGGCATAATTTTTGGCACACAAAAAAATTCCGTATTTTAGCAAACTCAGAGAAAAAACCTTTTCATCCTTTCTTCCTTTTTCCCCCTTTCTCATCGTTGGTGAAAATAAAATCGTGGAGGTTGAACTTTCCCGTAATATTTCTCTTTTCTCTGTTTTGCAAGGAAACTGGGAAATCCTAAAAATGATATGCAATAATCAATGATAATGACGTTATTTAAAGCTTTTTGCTGCCTGGGGGAGAAGGAGAAGGAGCACAGGAAAGGAGGAGGGACGATAATAGGAGATGAATGGAAATTACCGTAAATAATGGAAAGGGAATAAACTAGGGCAATTTGATCTCTCCTTATTAAATTTTCGCTGGGCGTTGCGTAACTCTACTACTCCAGTTTCCTCCATTACTTGTCCGGATTCCTAGGTTTTTCTGTAAAAGGAGGAAAGAAGAAGAAGGTGAGGAAGGACGCGGAGGAGGAGAGGGAACAAGCACGCTTGTACATAAGCTGCGAACTGGGAATCGGTTTTTAAGGGAAACTAGATGGAATATTTTATGATTTGATTACAGCTACAAAATACGTTATACCTGGGAGAGGACGAAAAGGAGTGATGGGCTTCACCACTGTCATTCATATTTTAGCGTGGCTTGTGCCATTGCCTCCTCTCGAAACACATTTTCCGGAGGTTCTGTTCTGTTATATTGTGTTCAGCACATGTATGACTTTTAGGATGGCTCATCCACAAAACAAAAAGGCCTTTTCGCAAGAGAATGGAGGTGGAAGAGTGGAAGTGGAAAAGGGAAAGACAAAAGCAGGTGCTCTTTTTTTATTTTTATGCTCCCAGTCATTTCATTTCCAGGAGTCCTTCTGCATATGAATATCCGTTTCGTGAGGGAAGGGAATAAAAAGGGAAAAAAGGCTGAAAAGCTGCTAGGAGTGGGAATACACAGTTGACTTGACGTGGACGTGACATGATAATGTGCAGATATGATAATAATAGCTCATGTTAAACAATGCGAAAACGAGGCAGTGAAAAAGCACACCAGCTTGGCTTTAGCTTAGGGTTCCAAAGTTCCAACTGAAAAAAAATAAAACCGCAGTGCAAACGGAGAAAAGAAAGGAAAGGAGGAAAAAGCAGCAAATATTTGATGATGTAAAGGGGACAAAAAAGTAAAATGGGAAAAAGGAGGAATCTCAAAAATGAAAGTTCCCCGGAGAAAAAGAGCGCCCCTGTTCTTTTAGCATGCATTCCTTATCAGCACTATTTTTCCTGGTTGGAATATGTACAGTTTGCAAAAAAAAATTGCGGAGGTAACCCAAACGAGTATATTTGCTGTTCCAGCGTAATAAAAAGAAGGTATTGGAATATATCCCACTTCACATTTTTTTAGAATCACTCTAGGTTAGATAAGGGTAAGAGTGCATGCTGGATATGTTTTTTATCCACTTATCATTTCCACTCATGCACACTTATCGTGTGCCATAAGGCGGTGAACTAGGATGTGACTGAATAGGAGAGCGAGAGGGAGTAGGAGTAAGTTAGCAAAAAAATTTCCACAAACTTTTGATGGAAAAGTCTTGTCTGGAAGAGGAAAAACCTGTCTAAAAATTCAATGATATGATGACATGAGAGTAAAAAAGGAAGGTGAAGTGGGAAGGAAAACAGTGTCAAGTGTAGCGAAAATAATCCATATAGGGAGTAAGGAGACGGAGACAGACTGACGTGGAGACAGAGACCCCCATTGGAAATGGAATTAGTGCATGGTGAGAAAGCATGGAGTGCTTGCTGGATGTAAATTTTTTAATTAAGTTTTTATTATTTGCACAGGGTAGGTATAAACATTTGCAGAAGGAACGCGAACGCTCTCCTACACGTTCGACTTCTCATTCTCACTGTTTCTTCTCCGGCTTAATGAAAGGATAAACAGTTTGGGGATTTGTCCACACAGCTCGTATTTCCTGAATTGTGCGTTCTCTAATTTAAGATAGGAGATTGGATAAAGAATAGTAATCTTCGTTTAATAAAATGTGAGATGAAATGAAGTTGATTCATTTGATTCATTATGGAAGTTTAGGTACTTCCTATCAAATGTTATTTACTAAGTACGCTGCGCTAACAAAAAAGTACTTAAGTTTAACGCCGAAAAAACTACAATAAACGTAAACCGGCATATTAAATATTTTAGATAGCTTTTGTCTCTATTGTATTCCAGCTTGAAGATACATTTTATTGTACTGATTGAATAGTTTCGAATTCCTCTTCCGCAAAGAAATAGCTTAGACGAGTTATGCGAGAGTAAAGCTTTTCATGCTCATCATCCCTAAGCTCAAATACGCTTTGCTCACCGAATTTCAAGAACAAAGGAAGAATCTGCGAGGTCGTCATATTACAATTTCAAAATGTCTAACCTTGCATACATTTTTATTGAATGAGTGGCGCCGCTAAAAATGAGAGGAAGAGAGAGAGGAATGCTCAGCTCATCCAAATTTATTATTTTTGTGTCAGCAAAAATAAGTCCAAAATAAAGTCATTAAATTATACGTATTTTTTACAAACTACGGTAATACTATCTAAAGAGGAAACAGACATATACATTTATTGGAGATATGATAAAAGGAAAGCTGAAAAGTTGTTTTTTCAAAGGATTCGGGTATCCATTAGCTAGCTTGTTAGTCTTCAGCACTTTGCAACTGGAGAGGTGTGAGGGAACGGAAGGAAAGTATGGTAAAATAAAATGGGTCTCTTATGACGAGTTTGATCCGAAACAGGAGGTTCCCACTGGAATACAAGAAGGCTATAAAATGTATACAACTCGTGGCGCAATGGATGGAATTTACTACTGTGGCAAATACAGCCCCGACTATAATAAAGCATGGTTTGGAAAGTCACAGCAGGAAGTCTCCGTCGATTTGAAAAGTGTTGAGGTAAAGCCGTTTTCATATTGGCAGAAAATTAGCAAAATATGCCTTCGTTTAGTAGAGATAGTTTAAGTAAGATTATGTTTGAGTAGTACTTAAGTTACCCCAGAGGGACAGTAAGTTGGGTCTACACATACCGGACAGCATTACCTGAGAACTATATTAAAGGTGGGATTGTAACGGAATCAAGATATTCATCGCCTTGCCGAGCACTTCACAATTCCGTTCTGGTCCCAGGAAAACATCTAGGCAATATGGGCTGTATAGTTGCTTTCGGTATGGAACAATCTTGCAACACAACACAATCTAAAAATCGTCTAATGTTTTAAATATAAATAAATAGTTGGTTATGTATTTGATTTATGTAAACTGTTTTGCAGATGGTAAGGAGTACGTTTACTCGGAATTTGAGATGGCAGTCCCTAATCTTATGGCGAAGGTTCTCCAGGCTGAGCCGTGATGAGATCGAGGAAAAGTCTAACTAACAATTGAGAGATGTAAATCAGACTTCAACTTTTTCAGAAATATCTAGAGCTTAGTTAACTATTGTCTAATATTAATGCAAATGCTAATTTAAAGCTACAGTAAACAAAAGTAACTTTTGTTTCCAAATTTCCAAATTGAAACAAAACAAAACATTAAAGTTTTTGCATGTATTCCATCACGAAGAATAAAGGAGTAACTGAATTTAAATTGCAAAAACACGCAATATTACCTCATGGCCCTTTTGTCGAAATCCTAATGTAAAATTATAACCGATCCACTCGGTAGCAGCAAAGAAGTACGACAAATAATAAGAAGATGGCGAACGATACACAAGTACTGTTCAACCAACTACTAACTAATAAGTAATGATTAGGTATGTAATGAAAGTGGAAAACAATAATTATCCTTGAATTGATTTTGATTTTGCAAGGCTAGTTATAGACAATGTAGACAAGCTTTGCAAATAATGAGAAGGTACACCAATTATTGTGGTGATAATTCGATCACCTTAATTACCTATGCGTGTGGAGTGAAACCTACTGTGAGGACACTACCACTTAAGAGTTAGGTTCGTTCGTGTAATGATCCCAAAAAAGCTATTGTTTTAGCAGCTTCAGTAGGAAGGAAAACTGAAGGTAAAATGTTTCAAGAGGGGTTCGTCATACGAAAGAACAGGTTCATCCGAGGAAGTTCTCTTACGTTTTTCCCCACAAATATGATCGGAAGAATAAATTGGAACATTTTTCCTTCCGTGGCAATATTCATCTTTACATTTAACAGTTTCTCCGTCACTAGAACAGAAGTTCAGTTTGCTTCGGGAGTCCCTGCAAACTTTACGGAGATTTTGCTAAGTAACGTGAAACAGCAGTGGCTTCATACAAATAGGTTCTGCTCAGTAAAAATTGTCGATTTGCATAGGAAAACGGATATACTACAGTGGAGGTTATTTACTCAATTTAATGAGCCAGTACTGCACATTTCAAGTGGTTTTCATACAAACAAAACTGCTCCGCTGAACAAGCATAAGTCATGCTGTTGGACGGTAGTCGTTATCATTGGAGAAGAGAAATACACAAACCTGGAAAGCAGCCTGCTAGGACACTCAATATTGGGATGACCACATTTTCATTTCAGATAACGAGACTGTGCTACTTGCCACATTTGCATCTGAAAATGTTATGGACAAAATCGCGTCAAAATATGGAATGTTGATAGATATTGAGAAAGTTGTTCCAAAAGTTTCATATTTTATCGAACTGCCAGTCTCAAGCTCATCTCCCAAAAGATTTCAAAAGTCAAATTTCGTGTCGGTTCTACGGGGAGCAGATGTGCTGAATGGAAGGCTACTTCGGGCAAGATTTCCTGACATTACCCCCATTTTCTTTGTTGAGAATAAAAATACTCCGAATCGAACTTTAACAGGAATATTCCACAACATCCTGACTATAGTACAGGAACAAGCTAACTTTTCGATAATTACCCCGATTTTCTTCGTTGAGAATAAAAATACTCCGAATCGAACTTTAACAGGAATATTCCACAACATCCTGACTATAGTACAGGAACAAGCTAACTTTTCGATAAACTATATTGGAGTACCACTTCCTCCAGGTTTGCATCTCGAGAATGGATCTTGGACAGGACTAGTCGGAACTTTGACCAGAGGGGAGGCTGATATCATCCCGACTCTTGCACTTTCAGAAGCAAGGCACAGAGTCATCACATTCTCCAACGCAATTACCAGAGAGCTCATGGTTTTCGTCGTAAAGGTTCCAGACGCCCTTCTTCAGTGGAGTGCACTTGCGCTTCCGCTTACTCCCACGGTTTGGATTTGCGTCCTTCTCACATTCATCAGTTTTACTCTACTCTTGTACCAAACTCTAGTGACAACCCAGCTTCTGTACAACTCTTCCACCAATTTTAGTAACAAATTTAAATTATTTAGGAAAGCACTAGCCATTCCATACCTCATTCTGCTGGAGCAGCCGTACCCATCAACGCGACATCCATGGACATTTCGCCTTGTCGCCTTGCTCTGGATTATAATGTCCTTTTATCTCGGATTGGCTTACAAAAGTAACCTCGTTGGCTTTCTTTCGTTCCCCCAGAAAGAAATCATTCCGAAATCTTTTCGTGCCTTAAATGAACGAACAGATTACGCCATATTTTTTAAGACGGTGGGAGGAGTAGAGCTGGAGAATCTAAAATCTTCACCAAATCCAATTGTCCGGGGTTTAATGAAACGTACCACAATTTATAGAGATAGCAAGTTGTGTTTGCAAGCAGTGTTTAAAAAGCACGGGGCGTGCATTGCTTGGAAAAATTTCCTATTGAGTGAGGCAGGTGAGTATCGACCTCCTTACAGAAGTCGGGAAATGCTATATATGTCGAGTGAGGCAATTTGGTATATAGACATTTCAATTGCGTTTAGAAAAGGTTCCATGTACGTCGAAACATTTAATTACTTCGCCGGCATTCTTGTCTCGATTGGAGTGGTGCAAAAGTGGACGGAGGAGTTTGTGGAAGAAATGCAAAGGAAATCAATACAACATTTGGTAGGAATTGGAGGAAGAGGGGAAAATAATGAAATTACCAATGATGTTGATAACAACATTGATGAAGAAATTCAAAAAGAATTTGGTAGAAAGAAGCCTCTCTGTTTGAGTAACTTACTGGCAATTTACGCAGTCTACTTCGGAAGCATTGCCGTAGCTTTTTTTAGTTTCCTATTAGAGTATGTGCATTATTCAGGAAGGATGCTAAAGAAAAGCAATAAAGGGGAAAAGAAAGGAAAAAGGAAACCACCGAGTGCGAGTGTGCATCTTAATCGCCTTTTAATTAGGTCATATAGGTCATCTAATCGTTAATATAAGTTACTAATGAAATTAATGGTAAGGAATTGGAGGAAGAGGGGAAAATAATGAAATTACCAATGATGTTGATAACAACATTGATGAAGAAATTCAAAAAGAATTTGGTAGAAAGAAGCCTCTCAGTTTGAGTAACTTACTGGCAATTTACGCAGTATACTTTGGTAGCATTGCCGTGGCTTTCTTTAGCTTCCTATTAGAGTATGTGCATTATTCAGGAAGGAAGCTAAAGAAAAGCAATAAAGAGGAAAAGAAAGGAAAAAGGAAACCACCGAGTGTGCATCTTAATCGCCTTTTAATTAGGTCATATAGGTCATCTAATCGTTAATATAAGTTACTAATGAAATTAATGGTTTAGCATCATTTTATGTACTTCTTTTAATAAATACCAACCTAAAGAAATGTTTAATTATAATGTGGTTGGGCTTAATTATGTGTGCCTAGCTACCATTTACACAGAATGGAAGGGAACGCCTCCAAAGTGACACTGACTTTACACCTGTTGTGGTGAACCTTACTTTTTCCAATGAATTTATTACGGGTATGCACGGTAGTCTTTGGAATTTTCTTTTCTCTTCCTTTTACCTCTCCTTCGAACATCGATCTGCTCAGCATTACGATTATGGAAAATATTGAAAATCAACGCCGGGTAACTGGGGTCGACTGTAGACTTCAAATAGTTCAAACGGAAAATATTTTAGATCCTTATTTAATAACAAATTATGCTCAGCCATTTAAACTGAATGGGGATTTTTCAGTTTGGAGCCAGCGAGCTGTGAAAGTTAAACAACCTGAAGAAAGCAGTAAATTCTTGTCAAGCTGCTGGATTCGAGTAATTGCTTTCCGAGAGTTACTTCAAATGGAAAATTTTTCTGAAGCAAAAATTGGAGATACAATTAACGACCAATTCATATTTGTATCATCGTATGGCACGTCTCTGGAGTCATTTCTAGAAAGTTATTCTGTCATCGATACTATTGCCCGGAAGTATGGACTTTACATAGAAAATTTTAAAGCAAACTATTTTGTTGAGCCCCCAAATTATACGGGGAATTTTGTTAAAAGTTCGAATGTGCTTTATCCTAAGCATCTGGCCAATACAAATGGGAGAGAATTAAGAGTTGCCCACTTTAGTGTATCATCTCTGCTTCTAAAGATAAATGACACTACATTCATAGGAATGCAGGCTCTTCTTCTCCAGGAAATTTCTAGGAGGACTAACTGCACTTTAAACATTTACAGTAGTGACCTTGTTCCTGGGATTTTACTTGAAAATGGGTCATGGAGTGGAGTACTCGGCGAAATTGTAGAAGGGCGAGCTGATGTCGGTGCTGGGATGGGAGTCTCTGCACATCGCTACACATATGTACTTTTTCTGTCTGGGACGAGTCACGAAGATTTTGCCTTCTTCCTAATGAAGCCAAAAGCGCTTCTCCAGTGGCACGCCCTAATTTATCCACTTACCCCTACCGTCTGGATTCTGATTGGGGCTAGTATGCTAATATTTATAATAGTTTTTGTAGTTATTAACTTTATCAATGATGAAAATGAAAAAAGTAACAACTTTATTAGAATTGTGCAAGCAGTTGTACTTCCGTACGCCATACTATTAGATCAGCCATCAAAAATTATGAAAGATGGAAGGAGCATTTCCGCACTCTGCATTTTTCTGGGATTAGTGATAGGAATTGCGTACAAAAGCAACCTAGTCGGATTCCTGACCTTCCCAGAGCAGCCGTTTATCCCCACATCATTTAAGGATATTCAGGAGCACCAAGAATATCCGCTGTATTTACACTCTGTGAAAGGTCAGGAGACTTTGTACTTCAAGTCTAGCAAAAATCGGCTTGCCATGGATCTTGCAAAGCGGATGACAATCGTGTACAACGCGGAGAAATGTTTGGATGCTGCTGTAAACTTAATTGCTGTATGCTTAGGATGGCGAAATGTTATTTACAGTGAAATAATAAAACATTCCATAAAAAATCCAAAAGTGAAAAATCTTGTTGACTCCCAGTCCACTCTGCTGTCTCCTCAGATATCACTATTTCTTAGAAAAGGATCAATTTACTATGAAGTCATGGACCGATATTCCAATTACGTCGTTGTTAGTGGAGTGATGCAGCAGTGGCGGAAAAATTGTTTCATAGACGAGGAGATTCGAGTCAGGAAAAAGATGAGTGGCTTGAGCAAAGGTGACGCTAACATAATCTCCGGATTTTCTAATAATCATGGCACTTCAAATAAGGAAGATCAGAGTTTAGAATCTACTGGAATGCCTCTAAAAGTTGGCAACTTTGTTGCGATTAACCTAGCGTATGGTTTTGGTTTGACCATTGCACTTTTCGTTCTTCTTGCGGAACTACTTATTTCAACATTATAAATACCTAATAGCAGTTGTTCGGTACAGGATAATGTGCGCGGCAATTTTTCTTAATGCATATGAATGCGTAGGAATCTGAGTTTTATATTTTTGCATGGGCACAAGTACAATTTAGGTAGATTAAAATAAAATGCTAGGACATATTCATGAACGATCATTCCTTCTTCCCTTTTTTGCAACAGATGCATACATATAAAGTGTAAAGTACCCATAGCGGAGTATATCTGGAGAAGTTTTTTCGTAGTACATGTTTGTTTATTAAGTGAATGCTCCAACGCACAATAATTTGAATTTGAATTTTTATTTCCGAACTCTTTCAGGTCGTAAACCTATAGAGCGTATACATGTTTCAACAGTTTAACAGTACATTGTTTGGCATGTTCATGTTACTGACAACGCACAATAATACACCAATAAATTTCATCAAAACATGAAAAAATCTTAGTTAATCTTAATTCTTTAAAAAATCTGAATTCTTAATTCTTAAAAGTCTTAATTCTTTAAAAAAATCTTAGTTAATCTTACTTCTTAAAAAATCTGAATTCTTAATTCTTAAAAAAGCCTTAATTCCTTTTAAAAAAATCTTGATTAACCTACAACTATGGATTGCAAAACTTAACACTAATTAAAACAAACAATATACAAATATATACAAATATACAAAAGTAGATGTTTTCTAAACATTAATGGTCATGGATTTTCCCGTCCCCTTCTTCAATGTTATTATTGCTGTCGGCCACTTTGATAGGTTTTCATAACTCCACGTGATGTGAAATAGTGCTGCAAATAGACAAATAAAATGTTCATACGCACATAAACTACCATAACAGTCAGTGAACCAAAAAATGGGCTTATAAACTAAAAATTACCGATGATAGAACATTATATTATTAACTCCAGGATGCGTCTGTTTGTGCTCGCTGTGAAAATAAAATCAAAGAATAAATCATCAAAAAATAAATTCACGCATTTTGCAAATTACGTGAAAACCTTTATGTCACAGCAATATATTACTCTTACGTTAATTGCTGTGCTATCTCCGGATTTTCATCAATGTCCATTTCAAATAGGAAATCATGCCCGAACATAGAAGCCTCACAAGAAACCGTGGTATCATTAGAGCGGCAAGCAAAGTCACCCGAGGACTGTTTCCTATCTTGGTTTTCCCTTATTCGAAAGTACATTGGTCCAAAGACGGTTGTCATCTCGCAGTTAAATACCGATCTTGATGCAAGGCAGGAAATGCCAGAGACGAGATCTGCTCCATCTCCAAAAAATTCCTTTTCAAAGGGGACATCCACCACCGAATCGCCACATTTGACTTTGCAATTGAAAACATTCGCTTCGGAATACAAACAGGACAGCTCCGAGCATGAAGAAAAAATGGTCTCAGTGAAAGCGTTTGCTTCTAAAGATAACACGCCGATGACCATCATGGCGGTCATTCTGTTCTTTCCACAGTTGGTTTTCATGTTCTGAAAACAAAGATAAAACAATATTAATTTTTAGATTACCTAATTACATTTTCTCAATATTGCTAATAGGAATTTTTTCGTAAAAATGTTCTACATAATATAAATCTTTTAAGTGCAGATTCGTGGTTTGTGGATAAAAATATTATCACTTACGTATCTGTAATTAATTTATCTCGTGAAATAAATTCTACAGTATTGTATTCAACCGGACTAATAAAATTTGTTAATGTTAATAGGAGTCAGTAGGTAACTGTCGAGCTACAAAGTATCTGTGATTGCTGTAATGGAATGTGGGAGCTTTTATATACTCGAAGAATTTCAGAACTCATTTTTCCTTCTCATTTTT